>OY720033.1:18150463-18245543 GCA_963082485.1 Eudonia mercurella | reverse complement strand
ATACGGTTTCGAATAATGAAAGAGCTATAAACGAAGAAGGTTTATGAAAATAAATTGATAATAATAATTTTGAAAATCTGGATCAGCATAATTATGTAATGTGTGTAAAATTTCAGCTTTACTATACGTATTTTTATTGTTCTAGAATATGCCTCTAAGCAACAAAGAAAAACAAAGACGTTATAAAGAGAAGTTAAAGAAAGATCTCAACAAGTATGAAGAATATAAGAAAAAGAAAAGAAAACTGACGTTGGTAAGTAAGAAATGGAGTCCAGATCCAGACGCGAAGATAACTGGTGCAGCGTGAAAACAAACGTAGCAGCAGTTAACCTCACTCTGCCGGCCCACAAGGTGCTTCTTCATGCCTCTTTTGAAGGACCCCATAACATAGGAAGGAGGGAAAACGTGTGCTGGTAGACTATTCCATCTTAAGGAGGTGCGACAAAGAAACGAGTCACCAAATTTCTTTGTGCGCGATGGGATATTTGAGACGAGGTCAAAGAGCTTTTCAGAGCACTCGCCATGGTATAAGCGGTAAAAACACGCTGAGTGACGCAACATCTCTACGCAATTGCAGAGATTCGAGAGTATTTGCGACTTCTGCATTGCCGATAATGCGTTCAGCGCGACGCTGCAATCTGTCCAAAGCATCGAGAAGCTTTGCGGAACCGTCCCAGATGTGCGAGCAATACTCCACGCAAGACCGTACCTGTGTCTTGTAAAAAAGGCACAACTGGTCTGGCGTAAAGAATCGCCGCACTCTGTTCAGAATAGTTTTCGTGAGGCTGTTTTGATCACGACTTCGATGTAGTCCTTTTGGTTTAGATCGCAGCTAATCGTCATACCGAGCATGTTGGTACTGCTCTGCAGTCGCTCGATTCACTTCGGTTTCGACCCGCCCTGTCACTGGGTGACCGTTATATCCCCCATGCACCATGCTATCATCTGCATAGCAATGAATATTTCCAAGTGGAATCATATCATTGATATGCAGAAGGAATAGCGTGGGGGACAGAACGGAGCCTGAGGGACACCAGCGTTCACTGATAGAGCCGGGAAGTGCATCCACCAGATAGAACACGAATTCTGCGCTCATGCAGGAAGCCAGCGACCCAGTTGCAGAACTGAGCAGGCAGACCGTATGCCGTGAGCTTGAGAGAAAAGAGCTTTGTGCCAGACCCAATCAAAAGCCTTGGCTATGTCAAGGCTACCTAACAGCCACCTCGCCTGTCACCTCGCTAGAAGATGACCCGTTGACCGTTTCGGCCGAAACCCGTATTGGCGATCGTGAATTATGGAGTATTCTTCTAGGTAGTGGACAAGTCGTTTATTTAAAATGCGCTCCATTACTTTGCACAAAACTGAAGATCTCCGATCTCCTTTTTTGTGGACTGATAGCACATTAGCCTCTCTCCAAGATTCCGGCATACAACCTGAAGAGAGCGAGAAACGGTAAAGGCGCGTTAACACGGGGGACAACTCCGCTACACACATTTTTAGGACTATTGGAGGGATGCCATCAAGGCCATTGGCTTTCCGGACATCGATTGACTGCAGCTCTGCACGGACATCACACTGCCTGATTTAAAAAACGGGCATTGTGTGGCCACAGCGAGAAAGTAAAGTAGAGTTTTAGAGTAGAGTTAATTAAAAACCTATTTTACTTTAGTAATAAGAAAATCAGTCTGTTGGCTGGTAAATATAGCTCTGTTGTGTGGGTAACATTAATTATAATAAGACATTGAGGGAAAATCGTTTTTAAGATGTCATTTTGCATGCTGTTTTAGGAGTAAAGTTTATTAAAAGCCTACCTCACTTAATAATAAGGAAAGAAGACTGTTTTTTGATTTAATATTGTTCTATTTCTAAGCAATAAAAATATATAAATAACTTTGTCTTTAATTTGTAATGTAATACGTTCCTACACCTTGCTTACACAGCTTTATCATGCTTCGATGAAATAATAAATTAATACTTACCTATACAAGGTGTTGCAAAATTACCCGTTATACGTAAAGGTTGTTAAAGTACATCCTATCAAGAGTCCTATGTAAATTTCTTAAAACCTTTGCATTAAGATTTAATTTTCAGTAAAAAGAGTTATTTTAATGATTAATAAAAATATCGACTATGTTAAGGCACATGACTATTTCAGGTTCATGACGTTATGTTACCTACCAGGAGTAACGACTCCTGTCTACTCTGTACCTATACCACAGAGTAGCCTATACCTAATCTCCAGACACTGTATTCTGTGCTCCTAGTACATACACACTGGATATTAATATCCCAGATTCGGTGAACGTTGCCTCGTCCGTCCAAATGACCCGGTTCACATAGCTGCGGTCAGCTTCCAGCTGCCGCAGATACCACTCGCAGAAGTTTCTTCAGAGAGCGAAATCACCTGGTGTTAACTCCTGTGTACGCCGGTAGTGGTAAGGGTGTTGACCGTCAGCTCGTAGAATCCGCCAAACTGTGACATGGTTCATGCCAAACCTCGCCGCGGCACGCCTCGTCCTGATGGTTGGTTCGTCTTCGAAGATTTCCAACACTCTTCTTCTCGCCTTGCATCTAACGTATTCGGACGTCCACTGCCACGTGAACGATGAAAGGATCCCGTGGAATGCAAACGTGTTGTCATTTCACGTAAACATTGGTAAGATGGTAACCGCCGCTGGTCAGCAAGAGCTCTGCCTTCAATGAAACGTTCATGGTACAAGTCACGAGCGCGAGCTAAGTTTCCATCAGCTCGCCCCACGCATAACATCATCTCGTAGTAATCGGAATTGAAGAACATAGCCATTTTCGCAATTAAAGAAACACACGAAAAACACACATATGGACGACTAAATGAAATAAAAAGAAACTCAAAAATTATGACACCGGCCGGCCTGTCAAAATTCAGGTACTTTAGAAAAAACCATGGTACGCTTTGTTTTACACGGATATTATTTCGTCTGAGATGAGAGTTTTATTCTGAGGTTTTAATGCTAGATGTCAAAATTACAGTATTTTTGCGTATAATCTTAGAGCATTAAACCAACATAATGGAAGTACATGGTACGAAGGCCTGTTGAAAACTTTCTTATGAAATTAAAATCTTACAATTAAATAATAATAACAGTAATAAAATTATTTGTTCAATCATCATCAACAAGGCTTTTACGTCTATTACAGACGATTCATGGCGTAGTAGTACATTACATAAAATTACAATTTACTTCATTGACAATCAAATTTATTAATAACTAATTCACAACATCAGTAGTAATTTTTTATCGGATGTGTATTTATTTATCATTTTTAGTGTAAAACAAAAAAATACACATACACATTGATTGATGCGCGAATACCACTATGCAATTTCCTTCTGCCCGTCGCTCGACGCGGCGGCCGGGGCGGCTAGGCGACAGCTCTCGAAAGAAGTGTCTATGCTTCTGACTAGTTCTGACCACCTAGTAGTACGAGGTGGTCAACATTTTGTACGGATTTAATAATCTAATTTGGGTTTTTAATCTTAAAGGACACCGACCTAATTAATCATAAAAGACTGATTATTATTTTGATATTGTTTAATTTTGATTATTGTTAGTTGTTTGTTTAGTGTAGGTAATCTACTTGTGTGAAAACAAAACATAATGTTTATTTCTGAGTTGGGCTTAAAATAAGTAAAATAGCAAACGAAAGATAAATTGGTGTGGTGTTTTGCATTATTTGTAATATTTTTAACCTGTACCTTTATTACACGGCTCAGCTTCAGCAGCTTGATCAAATTGATTTGTACAAAATAAAAAGCAAACTGCTTTCAAAGCACGTGTTAGAAAAAATGTTGTCAATCTATGCGGTAAAAATCAAAGTTTTCTGTATTTGGAGTTCCGTAAAAAACATTGAAAAGCCAAAATCTGCAGTCACTGCTTTCCTAGTACTACTGCTGTGTAGTTTCTGTTTGTTGGGAAACCACTCCGCATTAAAATTAGGATACGATTTACATTTCCAGAATTAACTGTTTATGTGTTGTAATAACTTGTTTTACATCTGAAACCTTAGTGTAAGTTTGTAAAAGTGCAAACGTTACTATCGCGTTTGCTTTAACAGATTGAATTCTCTATCTTATTTACATACCATTACGATCTATCTGTTAAAACTTAATTTAAACGCGATAGTAACGTTTGCACATTTTTACAAACTTACATCCTAATGTAATGATAGATAGAACCCCTAGGTTCTGACGTCTGTTGAAGGCGGCACAATACGACACGTGATCGGTAGCCGATTATTGAAATGAAACCTTTTGCACGGATCTACTCGCGTTTATTGTTACTTGGTTTACAAAAATTATTTCATTTCAATGTGTAGTGTTCGCGTAAACTTTAGAAAACAATGTCAGGTAATCATAAGAAAGGAACAAACAAGTGCGAAAAGGCAACTCCTCTCTGTTGCATCTTGAGATGATCCTACTGTTAGCATGGCAAGTGAAAACTCACCCACATATCCCATCTATCAACCGATATGTTGCGACGCTATAAAAGACTGTGTAATAATAAATAGCTATCCATCCTTTGTTCCGTTAGAGTAAAATCATTTAATTTCAATTATTATTATGCGGAACCCACTAAATAAATATTACCAAAAGTACCAGGTCAACATGATTTCTAAAAAAAGGAGGTGGGAAAATTCAATTTCAAAGATCAAACTACAGAAAGGTTTTGCGCATAAGTTATGTAAGTACCTACTTAGCTAACAGCTACGATCCTTGTTCCCGTACCTACCTATTAAACTCTCTTTTACTTCTAAGGTCGGCTTGCACCAAAACTCACTAAATACGTTTAGCGCTAAACATGTTTAGAGTATCATTCTGTCTCTTTCAACTTCCAACAAACGTCAGAAATGGAATGATATTTTAAACGTGTTTAGCGCTAAATGTATTTAGGGTAGATTTAGCAACATCCAATTTATATGAGAATAGTTATCCCAGTATAACTTTACTCTTATGATTTAATCTATGGATAAGTTACTCTCGCTTAGTTACTCTGTGCTGTAACGGACGATGAATGAATGAAATGAATGAAAATATTAAATTAACCACCAAGCATAAAAGTACATTCATACCATGCCTGAGCAATGGCGCTGCGTATTTTTAATTAACCAGGGTAATATGTCTGCTTGACGTTTTGAATAACTTCAATCAAATATTCTGTCTGTTGTGTTGATTGTTTGTTGACAGATAATATTGTAAAAATAAGAAGTCATGAATAACGTAATTCTTTAATACATACAAGCTCGTAAATACAACGAGCGCATACAACTCACCTACCTATTTGTTGCATACTCCAGACGATGCTCAATTTTTGTCAGCAAATTATACACAGATGCTTTTGACAAACGGAATCTTATATGGCGAAGTCGTAGACGTCGTTATCTTCAAAGTAAGTACTATGTCCTTTCTTTAAACCATGTAGGGCGAGAGCAAAAATATTCTTCATCGTCATTAGTCAATAAATTGATTCAAACGTAACGACATTTTGTTAGGTTATCTATAAAATTTGTAACAGACAGCTGTTATTGTGAATTATAAAGCAAATCTGAATAAGTATAAATTTAACTATCAAGTATTTAATTTGGAAAATCTTTTAAAAGGGACTTTAACTAGATTAAAGGTCCCTGTACTGTTACACACACAATGCACAAATACCGATAGATAACTAGTCTGAAAAAAATAATAATCTTTGATTTAGAAGCTAATGACTTCAACAGCTGATCAGTAGTGTTGGGGATCTTTTAAAAATCTTAGCGATGTTTTTGCTGAACTTCGATATTGTTTTTTTCGGAAACTACTGTGCCTACAACTTAAAGAACAGCACCCACCACTTCAGTTTTATGTATAGCTACTGACATTTCAGGCCTAACGGGTTTTTTTGAAACAAGTTGTATAATTGTCTCTTGAGTAACTTATTTAGTCTCTTGGGTCACTCAGTGTCCCTCTTTTTAAGAATATTCTTTTTAAATTTTCTGAATACCAAATAAAGTTTTTAAATTATTATTTATAAATTAGTCACAAGTTGTTGATGAAATAATCGAACGATGAACAACATATTTTAAACACAACAGCGGAATCCAAATAACTGTAAAAATAAGAGGTTTTTTATTTCCTGGTTAGCCAAGAGACAGTGTATTGGTTATTTCTACATAAACTATTAGTCATTTTCAATATATTTTATTGTTTTAAAGTAGTTTCGAAGTATATTGAATTGATGATTAGAAAAACAGTCAAATTAAATAAGAATATTATTATTTTATTACTGGTTACCCAGGGGACGCAAATCGAGGGTGAACTTTAAGTTTCATCTCAAAATCGTTACTTTCTTAATACTTACGACGCGTTCAATCACAAAATACAAATATTGAATAAGTATTCTACATAATATTCATATATATTTACTAAAACTTCACAATTTTTTTAAAACCTTACTTGATCAAATCGTGACAAGAAATAGTTTATTCACCCACATAATCATGACTGTAGAAGGTGAGCTTCGAACGACGCACGCATAGACAACCACGCGCGGACACAGCATCTCGCGACGCTCGGACTGTTCCGAGCTGGTAGGCTACTCTTGACGCAAACTCAATCTCAATACAATTCCAATGCGATTAATATGTATCGATATTGGGATAAGTTTCGCAATTTCGGAACGCCCCATCTCGATAATAATTTGTTCACTCAATTTTCACGCCACTTCCAATGTGGCGCTATTATCGCTTTTAAGAGTGCCATTTGAATTTTTTAGATTTGTGATTGGAAATTGATTATTGCAATTGTGTTTCAAGAGTAACCCTACTGTTCTGTCTAGCGATATGCACATTAACGAAAATGTAAGCATTATTATTTAGATGAGACAGAAGGTAAAAAAAAGCGCACTTCCTCAGGAGGGGTGCGCCAAAGTTCACCAAAATTTTTAACTCCGATAATTGGAACTCCGAAAACGTCCCTCAACCTAACAATTACAATTCCTAACTACTCTGTTTCTAACGTTCATAATTCCGAATCATTCAACTTCATAATGTCAGTAGCAATAACATCTATTATACTATTATTTGTTTTCCTATATTTTCTCAACATAACCGTTTTTTATACTATTATTCAAAATCATATCTTTTCTATTTCAAGCGACTTTAAAATAAATGCGCTTAGGTTAGCGAATGAGCGGGTTAGGTTGACATAAACACAGCGAACGACTTTAGGGCGTTTCTCACATTAATATACAACACTTTACAATAGAAATTATGTTTAGGGATAAAAAGCGTTATGAGAACAACAGTAGGAGTTTAAATATACTTGCATTTGTGATATTATTAATTACAATTTTCGGAAACATGAGTGTTATGAACATCGTCTGTAGTATTACCTACAAATTGTATAAATAAAAAGTTTAGGAAGAAAACTTTTAGGAAGAGTGATCATTCGGATTAGAAATCGGTAGGAATAACAATTTCGGGTAAAATACCGGTAAAAAACCCATTCGAGACCAAGGGGTCGACCGCCTAACTCTCTCGCTTTCGATCGCTTTGAAGGCGAGGCGAGGAGGAGGCGTCATCTTGTCATTTCGAAAGCAATATGAAAGCAATATCGAAAGCTATAGGCTATAGCTTTCGATATTATTCGATATTATATTTCGATATTATATTTGAAAGCGAGGCGAGGGCCTCGCCTTCAAAGCAATCGAAAGCGAGAGTGTTAGGCGGTTGGGGGGCAGGCGTTGCGATTTTACAAGCTTTCTTTTTCGAATCACCGAATGGGTGACTACATAAAAATATATCATGTATCTCATTCCTTCAAAAGACACGTAAAAGCTGTTAAAATGTTTTTCAAAATGATTTTTTTAGTTACTTTAACACAGACAACGCCAGCTCTACCCTATCTTGATGACTTAATGACATCTAGCGTCGCTTAAGCGAATTAGAAAACAAAACACACACAGTTTAGAAACGGCCAAATACAATTTAAAAACAATAAATTAAAGGCGTACGTACGTACGTGGTGGTACTCTAAGATTAGGTTTTTATAATGTTTTATTGTTTTTATATTAAAATATTGTAAAAATCTAGTTTTAAGAAAGAAAATAAATAAAGATAATAGTAAAACAGAAAACCAGTAAAACCGTGGTACGCACCGAGCAGTGTTTGAGCGTGGGAGTATGTGTGTGTGTGTGAGTGTGTGTGTGAGTGTGTGTATGTGTGTGTGTGTGTGTGTGTGTGTGTGTGTGTGTGTGTGTGTACATATGAGAGTGCATGGATGTGTCTATAATATGCGAGTGTGTGCTCTTCATCATCAGTCTGACAGGCAGGAGCAATTGAGGAGTCGTGCGCGTGTACCTTCTGGATGTGGTCGGCGCCCTCGGGCCACATGCCGGCCAGCGAGCGGTTGGCGGCGCCGCGCAGCAGCCGCTTGAGGTCCTGCCACAGCGCGTCCTTGTTCTTGTCCATGAACCCCTCCACCGAGTACGTCACGTCGCCCGCGTAGTGCCTGCGTGTGCGCAAACACATTCGCATTACATACCAATCACATTGTATTTTAATCATCGGTAGAACCACACGCTTCACTTTAATATTGAATAACAACTGAATAAGCTTTTGATAGATTAAATAAATGAATGTAGCTAATTTTCAGCCACACCTCCTTCTTTAATCTAATAAAATACGAGAAAAATATATGAAAGTGGGCGAAAAAAATATTAATATAATTATAAAAAAAATTAAAATAAAACTTAATACTCCTGATATGCCAGAGAGTTAAGCATCATTATTAAAAAATATAGAATTTTACAATTTAGCTTTCAATTTTTTAGTTTTAAGAATACTTACAATGAAAGCCTTTCCAACATTCTTAAAAGTAGGTGTATATGCACAAATCGAGGTTCAAATTATCAAGATAATTAAAACACATCTCGATAATTATCGGATATATCATTAACAACAAAGTGAGGTGTCCCAGTTGTAATATTAAGAAATTTAAGAATAAAGATAAATTAGGTTTTTGGGACTTTTTTTTAGATAAAAGAATATTTACACTAGAAGGCAGCATAATTACTTTTTTATTTTTTAATAGTTCGCGCGTGCATCAAAACACTTCGCCACACTCGTATGAGTGCGGTAAATACACGTTCGTCCTCAGTCATCGTTTTTATAACGATCTCTAAAACAATATAAATAAGTAAATTTTGTTTTTTTTTTATTTTTAACTGCAAATCGCTGCACTAAAGCTGAATTAAATAATTATAAAATATAGTGAAAAAGTAAAATGCCCTCCCGACCCAGCCAGGAATCGAATCTGGGTCTTCTCGGGTCGTAATTATTTAATATAAAAGAGGTCAAACAACAGCTGTGACTAGATAAATCTGTACTAGAAGAAATCAGTTGATTTCGGTCCGATTTCCACTCGAGCTTTCTAGTTAGAAAGCTCGAGTGGAAATCGGACCGATGATCTTCGGATTATAAATCCAACGCTCCGACCGCTGAACTACCGAGATCCCAGAAGCGTCGTTGAACGTTTCTAGTACTAAGTGATTTACACCCCGCCTGATCCTCTAAATGACACTACACATTTACAGAATACACTAAACATGCACACTAGTTTAGGTCCAAGACCGTACTCGTAGAACAAGGGTACGAAGAACCGGTTCACACGCGCTCTATACCAGGTACAGACATGTACCTTGGCGCTTCTCTCCTCCTCCCCGGCCCGGTCTACCCGAGCCGAGGTCCGAGCCATTAGAGGCGCCCTCGGGTGGTTCCGCTCCCGATCCGATCCGAACCGAACCCTTCGGAGAATCTAGTAGGGCACGGGGACGCGCGCTAGTGCGCGATGCCGCTCCCTCTAGAAAACCTCCGAAGGTGATTCGTTTCACACGGTCGAGGAACCCTTTAAGTTTTTCGCCGCCCCCAAACGAGCGCGGTGAAGCTGAAAATGCCATCTGAGGCAATCAGCAATATCTCTAAAAAAAACGTGATTCACGCTGCAAGCCAGCGGCCACGTGACCGTGAAGTAACCCTGCCCGCACTCACGTGACGCGGAAGTCCTGCGCGTGCCTGAGCAGCTTGTCGGCGGGCGCGAGCTGCCGCGACGTGTAGTGCTTGTGCGCGCCCAGCCGCTTGTCCATGGCCTCCAGCAGCTGCCGGTCCGAGATCTGCCCAACGACAGATACTTATATACAACTGCTTTTAGTTAGCGGCTTTGCTCACGTGGGCTACGCGACTTGTGATTATTTGTAATAAAAGCTAAACTTATTAAAGGTAAGTATCTAAAGGAATACTCCTCAAACATTGATGATTTCTAACCAGGCCGAATACCGAAATTCATGGAACGAACTTTAAACATGATCGATTTCCATGCAATCTTTCTACCCCCGTTTCACCTCTCTAGGGGAGGTTTTTCGAAAAATGCTAAAACACGTAATTCTTTATTTTTATTGAAAAATCTTATTATCGATTAAAATAATTCATTTCATAAATCTTACTTTATAAATAACGATTTCCTCAAAAAAATATTCTTCCCTTTTTCAGTTCAATTCAAACAACAGTTCTTGAGTGGCGACCGTGCACCGGAAAGCGCAGTGGAGGCCTGCCCCTCCAACAAGATGGACCGACAATGTAGTGAAGGTTCGCGGGAAGCCGCTGGATGCGAGCACCACAAAACCAGTCGTTGTGGCGATCCTTGGGGGGAGGTCTTTGTCCAGCAGTGGACGTCTTTTGGCTGAGATGATGACATACATATAGACGAGCCTGTCTCTCCCGGGGTAGGCAGAGATGACTTCTTGCCACGACAATATTGGATAATAATTCACTTTATTACTTTAATTGTAACACTAACCTACATTTCACAAATAAATACTTCTATTCAATTCTATTCTAAATGTTCAAATAATTTTAACGCAAATTTTGTTGCGAACAAATTACAAAAACACAAATGTTGAAAAAATTATTTCAACATTTATAAATAGCTTGCTTACTTCTTAACTGATCTTTAATATTTGTAAAAATATTATGATCGGATGTTAGTGACGGTAGTTGTTGACATTGAATGGGCGCCTTTGGCTTTCAATGTAAAAAGTGTTGAATAATTTCGACGGGCTGGTTAGAACCACGATAGCTCAATTGGAAGAGCACCTGACCCGGAATGTAAGAAGGGTGCAGGTTCAAATCCTGTTCGTGGAAATTTTTTCAACATTTGTGTTTCAGTTCTATTCTAATATATCAATTGTATACAACATGTTTCAAAGTAAACTCATACAAACGCGCTAATTTAGTTTATTTCGGTTTTTCAACGAAAAAGGGATGTAATTTACTTAATTTTTAGTTTATTAGGAAAATAAATACCTACGCAAAGGATGGCTGTAATCGATTTAGTAGTCGATTTTTAACAAAGTCACTCGCGATTTGAAGAACAATTTATTATTAGTTAATTTTAAAAATAAGTAGAGCAAATTGAACGGATAGGTTGAAGATACAAGTTCGATTGATAAAAAAACTTCAAGAGTTTTTCTGTATCAGAAATGTATAATATTTATAAGAAACTAAACCTAACTTGACGGGGTTAGGGGTACCTTGGTGGGGTTGAGCGCGGCCTCGTCCATGATGGCGATGATGCCCTGGTGCGGCGCGTCCACCAGCTCGCAGATGACGCGGTTGTTGAAGTACTGCACCGGCGACCACTGGATGCCCTCGCGCGCGTACTCCTCCTGCTCCTGCTTCAGCACCAGCTCTGGCAACGGAATTACACGATTTAAAAACATCATGCAAATAGCTATGAAAATAGATTACTTTAACACAAAAATTGAACCACTCGATCAGATAGAGGCTTATGCAAAAAAGCACGAGGACAAAATACTGTAAGAGACTGGTGCCTGAAACGAGCGGTAGCCTGTATCTCAGTACACTAGTACTCTCCTCTCTGTGACGTGTACGCCTGCATATCGACCAACCACAAACTGTCAAAGGGTTTGAGTAATTTTGTATGGAGGGGTGGGTTCTTTTTTTTTATGAATTCATTATTCATTTATTCATACAAAAAATCTTAAAAGCTAACATATTTTACATCCAAAGCATCAAAAAGCAGCAAAAAGATTAACAATTATTAAATTAAAAATAAAAATAATTTCAATATATCGAGCTGAATAAAATTAAAACTTGAAATTCTCAGACCATAGGAATATGTCAATCAATACAATCATATATCGTCAAAATTACATTAAAAAATAAGTCAATAAAATAAATGTCACAAAAGGTCACAAAAGGACCGCACATAAAATATACTTCAACATAAAAATAAACGCAAAGTCGGCATACCTCATAGGTATTGTAAGTGGTTCAAAATAATTACCGTTTAAAACTGTTTCAAAACCAACCTTACTGTTGATGTGATTAACGCTAGATTTTGATTAACACTGACAACAAAACTGTATATTGTTGAACACATATCTTTGTCCCGAATGGAATTGAATTACTTAGTACACTCAGCATCGAATTGATCAATGGTAAAAATCCCTTGGAAAATCAACCTGACTATTATGTGATTAGAGTATGTTTTTGATTAACACAGTCAACATTTTAATTCAAGCTAAATTAGTTACCAATAAACAGCTGCTGCAGCTTCTCGTTGCAGTAGTTGATGCAGAACTGCTCGAAGCTGTTGGTGTCGAAGATCTCAAAGCCGTAGATGTCCAGCACGCCGATCAGCGTGTTCTTGTGCGTGCCCGCCGGCACCTCGATCGCTTTGTTGATCTAAATAAGTTATATACCATCATCACATCATTACCAGCTACCGCCACCACCATCTAAATATATCGCCAAAACATCAATCTTAGTTGTTGTACATTGTTCTGTTCCGGCAGCTAGAGATAAGATATCCACTGCTGCCGTTACTAATGGTCGGGGCTAATGGTGGCTAACCCAGGGGTGAAATGGCTTGCCACTTCGGTCTTATGATTAGTTAACATCAGGTGAGATGAAGCCCAAGAATGCTCTCTAGTAAGGACATAAAAAATCCGTCATTTTATGTGGTGGGGACGAGATTTCCCAATGGATGAAAACACCACAGGGAGTTGTTATCATCATCATCATCATCATAATCATCATCATCATCATCTCATTTTTATGTCCCCACTGCTGGGGCACGAGCCTTCCCTATGGCTGGATAGGTGCAGATTGGTGGTTGTTAACGACTGCTAATGCAGCCGGGACCAACGGCTTTACGTGCCTTCCGAAGCACGGAGGAGTTCGAGATGGTAAATTTTTGGTCACCCATCCGATGACTGGCCTTTGCGAAAGTTGCTTAACCTCAGCACTCGCCGACCGGGCGCGTTAACCACTGCGCCATCAAGCTCCTCTCACAGGGAGTACAGGCCATAAATCACGATAAAGCGGATTAGTAGTCATGCTAACGCAGCCGGGACCGGCAGTTTTACGTGCCTTCCGGAGCACGGAGGAGTTCGAGATTATAAATAAAGTTGCTTAACTTGAGCAATCGCAAGCCAAAACGCTTTTTCGCACCGTCGAGGTCCTCTTAAAAAGTACCAACATTTTTTTTTAAATGAACGAGCCTTTCAGTAGTCGCATATGATGTTTAACATTTGACATCTTCTTTTGAAATCAATATTACAATAGAAAATAAAATATTGATATAACAATGACGTATATTTTTTCTCGTTTTCCCCCTTTTTTAAATTATTTTTTTTATTTTTTAAATATAATAATAATATGTCAAGTTCGCAATATCGAAATTTGCAAAATGGCGCACGCTTGCGCGCTTCCCCGACTTCCTGTTACACAGTTACACTGTTACACATTTCACGAAATCGCTTCCACAAATTGCTTATATAAAAAGCGAGCGGAAAGATGTTACACATCAAAAAAGTCTTACTAACCTGTTGCACTACCCAAGTAAACAATCTGTCGTACGCAGCCTTCGCTAGCGCCAACCGAGTGTAGTTGGCGTCGGAGAGGCTGTGCTCCTTGCTGACCAGCTCGCCGCCCGCCGACAGCACCCGCCCCGCCATCGCGGAGCGGAGCGCGGGCTCAGTCAGGCCCAGGGCTTCGACACACTGCTTCACTGGACCGCTGATGGTGAGCTGACCGTCGGCTGACTCGGCGAAGTTCAGCTCGCCCTGGGACAGATATACAGCTGTATGTAACAAATATTATAAGACTCTTGGGGGAGGCCTTTTGTGATATAGTGAATTACACTATCAGCACGTACTCAATAGTACGTGATAATTAAGGTCTTCCTGATTGACAAGGCGTCCTTCCTCTAGTCACGTATAAATGTGATGTTAATTAGTATTTAAGATGATACACTAGAGGATAAAGTTTATTCATTAAACGCAAGACATTGTTTCATTTCGGGTCTCCGTCTCAACACCATTACATGGCGACCGTGACATGGTGTCACAAGTCCGCGCCGCGAAATCGCTAGTTGAAGTCTACAAAATATCAGGAAAATAGTGCTACACGGGCCTACAAGAAGGACGAAGGAAATAAGAAGAAAAACTGTAAGCCAAAATTGTTTAACTATGGGAAACCCACAATCTAAAGACAATATTATTGTCAGTCAATCACCAACTCAATCGGCGGCAGCATCAACTCCCTTGGCCGTTGGAGGTCGATAATTTGGGTAATAAATACATATTAACAATACAATGCGAATTGACAAAGTTTGTAGAAGCTTACCCAATACTTGATAAGTCAGCTGAAACTGTTGCTAGGGTTTTTACTGAAAATTTTATTTTACGATATGGTACACCCAGGGTTATTGCGACTGACTGTGGAACGGAATTTATTAATTCCACGTTAGAAACAGTATGTAAATTGCTAAATATTGATAAGTTAAATTCAACACCCTATCATCATGAGAGTATAGGTTCGCTAGAAAACTGGCACAAACATCTCGGATGTTACTTGAGAATACAAACACAGAATCAGTCGGCAAATTGGAGTACCTGGATACCATATTGGTGCTTTGCTTATAATAATTCTGTAAATACTAGTACCAAATACTCCCCTTATGAACTAGTTTTTGGGAAAACATGTAACGTACCTAGTAATTTAGTTAGTAAAGTTGATCCCTTATATGTATACGACAATTATCCATCGGAGTTAAAATTTAGATTGCAAAAAGCTCATAATGATGCCAGGAACAACTTATTAATATCAAAACAAAGTAGAAAAACTAATTATGATTTAGATTGTAAGGAAGTACACTAAAAAAAAGGTGATCTACTCTTGTATAAGAATGAAAATTATAATAAATTGAATGACTTGTATTTAGGTCCATTTGAAGTTTTAGAAGAGCTAGGTACTAATGTAAAAATATTAAAGAATAATAAAGAATATATAGTTCATAAGAATAGGACTAAGATATTTAGAAAATAAGAGTTTACTTTTCAGGGAAGGGATGCCTAGCCTTTTCAGGGGAGGTGTGATATAGTGAATTACACTATCAGCACGTACTCAATAGTACGTGATAATTAAGGTCTTCCTGATTGACAAGGCGTCCTTCCTCTAGTCACGTATAAATGTGATGTTAATTAGTATTTAAGATGATACACTAGAGGATAAAGTTTATTCATTAAACGCAAGACATTGTTTCATTTCGGGTCTCCGTCTCAACACCATTACACTTTATCCAAAAGTGAAAGTCATTTGACTAAGGTGACGATGATGATGTAAGGTGTAACGCAGACGGTTTGGCTTAGGTATCATAGTTATACTTTTTTATTAATGTAGCGAATAGCAAATAAGTCCTGATTTTATCCTTCCGACATTGAAGTATTTTTTTTTGTTTTTTTGGTGCTAAACCTACTACCTAGCATTTAATTACCAGAACGTGACGCCAGCCATGATGCTCCAGATGGCCTTGACCACGCGGGCGGGATCTCTCATCCGGCTCTTGCCAGCCACCTTACTAAGATCGTCACCTGAAGGCATCCTACGATACGATTGAACTCGTTTACCCTAACGGTCATACGTTTTACGACTGACATGGCCAGCCCACTGTCAGTTCAGCTTGCTGATCTGATGGGCTATGTCTATAGGCTCTATTAGGGACCATCATTACGGCTTAAGCTATTACTCACCAGCAGTATAACGCCAGCCACGATGCTCCAGATGTCCTCGACCACAGCGGGCGGGAAGGCCAGCGCGTTGAAGGCGCTGTTGGTGGCGGCGAACAGCTTCGAGTCCTGCGCCGTCGCCCGCTCGCGGCCCAGGATTTTGTACACTGCGCCCGAGTTTAGGCCGAACTTCCTTGTGTACGGGTTGTTTGTGCTCAGCAACTGCAAAGATACATTTTATATTCGATATTAAATAAGTAGAAAACAGTCCTGGTCACATGTTAAAAAACAACATTGATTTTAAGCATGACAATAGAAATAGAAATATCCTTTATTTCCGATACTGTGTACAAATTGTGCAGATGTTAATGCATTAAAAACATTAGAAACAACAGTATACCCATAACAGATGTGCAACTTAAAAAGGAGATGTAATTTAAGTACTAAAATACAAAATTAAATTACTAATAACTTAATTATATATTTTTGTAATGATATCATCATCGCCAGCTCATATACGTCCCAAATGCTGGGGCACGAACCTTCCCTATGGATGGATAGGGAGAACGGGCCATAAACCACCACGCGGGACCAGTGCGGATTGGTGGTTGTTAACGACTGTTAATGCAGCCGGGACCAAACGCTTTACGTGCCTTCCGAAGCACGGAGGAGCTCTAGATGATAAATTTTTGGTCACCCATCCGATAACCGGCCTTTGCGAAAGTTGCTTAACCTCAGCACTCGCAGACCAGGCGCGTTAACCACTGCGCCATCGAGCTCCTGCTGTAATGATATATCATTTGACTATTTTCTAAGAACATCACGTCTACCTCAGGCGGGACTAGAACCAACGAGGATGGTAAGTGTAAATGGTAAAACCAATAGTATATTAGTGAATTTGCATTGTTGTTATTACTACAGCCATAACAGTCCCCCCGCTAGCTAACCAGGCGGACTTAAAACATATCACCTAGAACTGGAATTAGTAGTGCTTCTGGACTACCAACCAAACCATGAACCATATGTACTTCTCGGGACTTTTGAGACTGAGACCAGTGCAAGTGGTTTAACCAGTAAACCACAGAGGCGGTAAAAGTTACCAAAGGAGTTTTTACGCATCTATACCGTGCCTTTATAGTGTCTGGTCCACCCGTCCTAATTCTATTCGAAACGCACTCGCTTTGGAATGCTGTGTTTACAAATACACTGGACGCTAGATGTGTTATTGTTTGGATAGCGCAGGCGTCGGCCCTATGATTGGCGTCATCCGAATTGCAACCATTATGCTAATAGTCTGTCCAACAGCGTCTGTGACGTCGCAAATAATAGATAATTAACATCAATGACAATAATTCCGATTGATTTAATAACTTTAACGCTAATCAAATTGCAGATATTCAAATCATCATCATCATCATCATCATCATCATCTCAGCCAAAAGACGTCCACTGCTGGACAAAGGCCTCCCCCAAGGATATCCACAACATAAAAATTCAAATCAATTCAATTCAAATTCTCTTATTGCTGTTTGATGTTTACAATTATCTTAAAATAATATTTGGATTCAAACATAGGCCCTGAATAGGGCACTGCAAAATTCAAATTAATTTTGCTAAACATTAGAGTTATTAAAGATAGAAAAAAAGATAACATTCAATTGTATAATTATAAAATAAATAACAAATATTTAAATAATAATATAATTCGTTTCAAGCTTGCTCTGTGCATTAGTAAAGTAAACCGATTTTCCATCCACGATATATTTTATCTATACTAATATTATAAAGAGGAAACCTTTGTATTTTTGTATGTATGTATGTTTGCAACGAATAAACTCAAAAACTACTGGCCCGATTTAAAAAAATATTTCACTATTATATAAGAATGCTACATTAGCGCTGAGTAAAATAGGCTATATGTATTAAATATATATATATATATTTAATACATATATATATATATAATATTATATTATATATATATATATATATATATATATATATATATATATATAATATAAAAACGCGATTCAGTTTTCCAATACAAAATGATTTGTTAGTTTTGTTGTCATGGAAACCATTGATATATATATTTAACTCAACTAGTGGTCGCCCAGTGGTCGAAATTAGACCGTAAAATTATTAAGGATGCACGGATTATATCCTAAGCAATGAAAAATAAAAAAGATAGAATGTGAGTTTGGATTGGCATTGACAGATTAATGCCGGTCCTCTTCCATTTTTGAAATTTTTGAAAAGAGTATATGCGCCTGTTTTAAATACATATACGTGTGTGTCAAATACATGGTAGCGTGTGTAATGTTTGTTTTATTGATTAAATGTATTTTTTATGCATGATTTAAAAAAAAAAACATTGTGATATCCTTCTCTAATAATAATAAACTATAAATGTGCGAAATTTCATACTCCTCCGTCCGCGCAATTTTCGTAAAAAGGGGTACAAAGTTTTTGCTTCACGTATTAATTTATAGATGATGGAAACTGTCAAAGCGGTACGAAGTCCGCCGGGTCAGCTAATAATATTATAAAGAGGAAAGCTTTGTATTTTTGTATGTATGTTTGCAACAAATAAACTCAAAAACTACTGGACCGATTTAAAAAATTATTTCACCATTAGAATGCTACATTAGCGCTGAGTAACATAGGCTATATATTAAAAAAAATTCGGTACGAAGTCCGCCGGGTCAGCTAGTTATTTATATAGGTATTAGGATAATGTTTGTCGCAGTAAAAAAAATCGATATATGATACATACGGCGGTAGACAATTTAGACTTTTGATCGTCTTTGACAATACTGAGTAGTAAATACATCATGTTATTTTCGTATCGACTCCTTTTCCATTGACTTAAGGATAAAAACAATATTTGCTAAAATAACATTATCAACATCTTTATTATAATTATTATTAGAAAATGAATAATGGAACTGCATCAGCAAAGGCAATGGTTGGCCATTAAGTAGCCAATATAGGCGAACTATAAATAATAATAAAGTAGCGTTTGCGACCGGAAATTGGCCCATATACCGTGCCGTAACGGGGGCCATTACAAAAAGGCTTCCGGAAAACTGTCCATTATCTTACAAACAAACTCCATGTTTACAAGTGGAGTAGACAGCGACGACAGAATGTAACTTGCTACGAGCCATACATAGAGTTTTTTATTGTTTTACAAAAGTATTTGGCTGTCTAAGGCCTTAACAGCGTAAGCAACTTTATGGGCAACTTTATAAACTAATTATTTTTGAGTTTGCTGATTGCTTGCCTTATGCAGCATTTTCAGCGTCATATATTTCAGCGTGATATAACCATCATGGGAAGTCTTTCTAGAGGTTTGCTAGAGGAGGCATCACGCAAGCGTATGCCCTTTACTAGATTAATCGAGGCGTTCGCGTCGGATGACGAGAGCAGGAGTCAAAGGGTCTATAAGCCTCTAGTTCGAATTGGCCTTTCTTCGTCGTCGTTCGTCAATTAGGTCGATGTACGACTACGAGGTACGTCCTTCGAAGCTGATCTCGTTTTGAACTTAACTTACATTTGCTATGTATTACGTTTTTGTTTCTCTATTTGCATTGTTAAAACCATTGTAATATACTCCCGGACTCCTAAACCGAGCCACCTAGCATAATGAGTTTGTATCGTCCATAACTTTAAAAAATGTATGAATGACCAAAAAGTTTTTAATGCAGTTTTGTACTCATTACGCTAGGTGGCTCGATAGTGTCCGGGAGTGTATATCTATTATATCAATACAATAATGGATACAATTCCAGAATATGTAACGTCATCATCTGCCATTAAATGCTCCCATTATTAGGCACTATGTGGATAAAACCAAAGCAAAGCACAAGCAGTCGCTCAATCTCCGGAAGTCGGAACCAAGCAAACGTCCCAATATGTCCAGGAAGTTCCTAGCCGAGACCAAGACCACGGTTTGGAATGGCTTTGCCGTCAGGGAGGCCACAAACTACTGTCCACTACTGTGTACTAGTCCATGTCCAAATATCCATAATTTTGATCAAACTATGTTTAAACTAGCTGTGCCCCGCGGTTTCAACCGCGTTAAATAGCGAACAATCTATTAAAAAACTACTTTATTTTCCTGTTTTTGCGACATTTTTCATTGCTGCTCCACTCCTATTAGTCATAGCGTGATGTA
The DNA here is from genome assembly GCA_963082485.1 of Eudonia mercurella. NCBI lineage: Eukaryota > Metazoa > Arthropoda > Insecta > Lepidoptera > Crambidae > Eudonia > Eudonia mercurella. The sequence continues at coordinate 18,225,260 of OY720033.1, read as the reverse complement.
ATATAGCCTATAGCCTTCCTCAATAAATGGACTATTCAACACAAAAATAATTTTTCAATTCGAATCAGTACTTCCTGAGATTATCGCGTTCAACTAAACAAACAAACAAACAAACAAACTCTTCAGCTTTATAATATTAGTAAGTATAGATATGTTTAAAAGCTAGGTACAATTTTTCAAACCAATAAATCTTATGCTCTTTTGCCATTAATAATAATAATTAACAATGGCAATATATTTTTGACTAACTATTATATATTAAGGTTTGTAATTATAAGAAAGATAATACTCGAACTGCGAATTTTACTATAAATATTTAAAGACGATCTCCTATTGTTATTTTTATTATTATATTCTAGTAACAATAACGTTTGTTATCTAATTCACTCTAGCTCAATTCAGTCAGACGAATGACATGCACCGTGTATGATGCAAATCAATATATTCCATTCTATTCAAAACATCTTCTTGTAAAATTTTACCGGATGCCAATACAGCATTGATTTACAATATTTCATACTTTGATTGATGTGCTCTTTTGTTTAGGTATATGATGAGGGTTACGAAACGGGAAATTGTCTGTACGGGAAGAACCCAGATGGGGATCATAAGTACTTAAAAAACTCCTGCACTTCACAAAGCAAATCGAGTACCATAATAGAAATCCCTGCTGTTTGGAACCCAGGATCTCTGGTATCAACACCAGCGGTCTATGCACTAGATGGCTGACCACGGAGGCAGTAAGATTTACCCTTCGTTCATACAAGGCAGTTGAATCAAGATTCAGACTATCTCACGATTTACCTTTCGTAATAAAGAAGGTAGAAGAATCAGGATGATAACCATCACATGTCACCTACTGTGTGACTGCGACTCTCTGGCTAGAAAAAGAACTGGTCTCCTGGGATCGGCTTATCCGAAACCAGAAGACTTTAGGCTGTTCGCTGTTATAAACGTTGGCAAACTTATGGCATCTATATTTATAGAGGAGGATTGAGGAGCTCGATAGCGCAGTGGTTAACGCGCTCGAGCTCCTCCGTGCTTCGGAAGGCACGTAAAGCCGTCGGTCCCGGCTGCATTAGCAGTCGTTAACAACCACCAATCCGCACTGGGCCCGCGTGGTGGTGTATGGCCCGTTCTCCCTATCCATTCATAGAGAAGGCTCGTGCCCCAGCAGTGGGGACATAAAATGAGCTGATGATGATGAGGATGAAGAGTGAAAGGATGTGGAATGGATGTGTTTCTTGCGCCCATTCTTCTCCACAGCTAAAAAATAGACGTCCTGAATGGGTAGTAGGTAAAAATAATGTTAAGACGATACAAAAGCACTTTTCTAAAGTTTATTTGAATAACAAATATTTGACTTTGACTTTGACTTTGATGGGGTTGCACAAAAGATCTCGATGGGTCTAAAGTGCTACTGCGAAATGGGAAACCATAAACAGGCCCCACTAAGATAAAATGAGTTAATCGTTAAAAAGAGCCTAGAGTGATCACAAACCAAAACAATTTCTATACATCGAAAAATTCGAAACACACTTTGCCCGACCTGGGAATTGAACCCGGGACCTTCGGCTACCGAGCATTGCTACCTGGCCACCGAGGTGTTAAGACAAGATAAGATAAGACCAGATAAGGAATAAGAATTCTGTCCCTGCTATTTACTTGGGATTACGCTCAATCGCTCAAAATGCCTTCCACCAAGTATTGGTGGACGGCATTGGTGCTTATCACTGCTGTCTGATCCCAAGATTAAATCGCAAGGCTACCTTGAGCCACACACGCACTTAACTCATTCTTACATACATGCACTCCACATTTACGCATTGCACCGTCCAATAATTTATTTATTTATTATTTGTTATTGTCAGAATCATACTTAAATGAAACAACTTTTACGGATCTACTCGCGTTTATTTTACACATTACTTTTTAATGTTTATCCTGACGTTTCGAACCCTTTGCAGGGCCCGTGGTCACAGGGAGACATTAAAAAGTAATGTGTAAAATAAACGCGAGTAGATCCGTAAAAGTTGTTTCATTTCAATGTGTAGTGTTCACGTAAACTTTAGAAAACAATACAGAATCATACTTTTAATCATAAATGTTTGTGACGAATAGCCACTTTGTTACCCTGCTAACCCTAGAGAATTGACCCCCACGAGCCAGGCCTAGCCTAGTGTGGGAGTCATTCACCTGTAACACGGCTTACTATTGTTTTTGGTAAATAAACATTTTCATTTTCATAAAGTAGTGAAAACTAGTTAAGTTGGTAGAAATAAAAAGATTTTTTGTTGTCTCAAAGCCAATTCAGTTTATTCAAAATAAATATATAATATTTATTCTTTCATATTGTAAGTGCTAAGTGTTACCAATACTTATTTACTCTTAACTTCTATGGTACATAACTTACACAGAATCGTGGATGTTACTTAAGAATTAGATTACTCTTAATACCTATTAGCATGTCATGACAACGTAATCTTTAGCGGAGAACCAGTACCAATTTAAAGTCTTAATAGATGTTATGCAAAAAACCCCTTAAACTCAGGGTCGCTATCCGAGTTCGCGTTTGTGATTAAACCAATCCCAAATTGTGTAATAGAAACAAACCTAACAAGCACTTGCAAAATTAAACTGGCGAGGAACACTGACCTGGTGAAATCCTTCTAAGGCCATTCAATTACCTGCCCAGACCAACCCGAACAGTGGCGGCTCGGCGAGCTGGGCCTCTGGCTCCAACGGGCCGAGCGTCCCCTGATCGGAATGAAGCACTGGTACTTTCCTTCAGCCTATCAGCATTCCCGGTGGAACATGGCCTTTCACACCCATGTGGATAGGATGCGTTTATGAATAAGCTCTTCTTGACTTCATAAAATATCAATGAGATCAAATGTTATGGACATGAACACGACCATCACTATGAATATATATTTAACTATAAATAATAATATCCCATTCTGAAACAACAACCATGTGGATGAATATACGAAGTACAAATATACCTTTTCAGATGCCAAGTTGGAAATTTAGAAAGTGGCTAACTTACATGCAGGCGTCTTTTGATTCTTCAACTTATGAGTCCATTGTTGATATTTCAGCCAAAGACATCCTGCAAATTCCCTCTCCTGACCCTGGAAGACACATGGCCATGATAGCGGAATCTAACCAAAAAATAAACGAACGAAATTCTCAGAAATGAACTTACCAAATTTTTAAATATGATAATGATTCATTTCTATTGAAATGAGGGCCGATGATTACAGATTTTTCCCAGCCCTGGGGCTTCGCCCCATCATGAACTTGTCCTTCCTCTCAAAAATCAATCTCCAAAATGCCAACGCGACCGGCTGTCTCCCTGACAGTTCGTGTCGTGTCAATCGACTTTTTACTTTTTAAACAACCACACCAAAGATGAAGAAATCGATCAATATCGCATCCACAACATTTTCGAGACTGCTCGCGCCATCTATTGAGACACTTCAGAACTAAACTCAACAGAATTAATAAGTTTGTTTTGAAAGTTTATTTTACTATTCTATAAATAACTATACGTCAAAATTTGCAACGTTACAATACACCCCCTCCAATGAAAGTTTCGAACGTAGTGAGAAACTACGCTGCCCTCAGCGTCAGTAAATAAAATCCTACCAGAGGAGCGTACAACATTGACCAAAAAACATCTAGAAAATTTGCAATGAGACAAACAAAAAAAATATAGAAACTAACCTAAGGGTTTGCCTTGGCATCGCCGGAGCTCCGAAGAGACACCGACACACACACGTGGCCTACGGCATGGTGGGTAAACAAACAACTTACCAACTAAAACACCATAGCCATAACCCACAAAAAAAACAACTCCCAAACAAACTACGGTATGGTGGTGGGTAACAAATTTCCGGTAAAAATCACCAAATACGGTAGTCTTGGAAAATAAAAAAAAAAACCCATCCTATTTAAACCAATTCCTGATCTTCAAACTCCCCACCCCGCCAACTTCAGGACTAATGTTATTGATCCATCCGGAAATGCGTATTTATCTGCTTACATACTCCTTTCATTCATTCACCTTTTACCCATCAACTATCCAAACTCCTTTCTAATCTTATCAATCATCCATCATCTAATATAGTGTAGCAAACAAGTTTATTTACTTTTGCCACCGCTGTCACTAACCCCCAGAGTTTTATAGGAGACACTCGTAACTCCCTACCTTATGAAAATGTAGGACAAAATTTCCTAAAAAAAAAATGTCATTAATATTGGTTCACCAATGTTAATTGACCTCATCAACCGTCTTCGGGATCAACCCTCGAGTTGTGAAAGAACATATTTTGTTTTTAAGCAACCGTCAACGCAACGTCAGCTCGGGTTGGTAACAAAAGCAACCGTCTTTGCGGAGTAAGACCGCTCGAGTTGTAATATATAAATTTTACTCAACCGTCAACGCACTATCCTCGGGTTGGTAAATAAAAGCTTACAAAATAACTTACTTTAAGTAGGTACAAAACAAAACTAGAAGCATGCGCTCTAGTACGCTTGAGCAAGCATAAAACCCTTAAAACTAATTTAACTAGGCTTTCTAGCTAAGAAAAAAAAGAAAGGGTTTTTCGCCTTGGCATCGCCGGAGCTCCGAAGAGACACCGACACACTAAAAGTGGCCTACGGCATGGCAGGCTAGTAACGCACCTTTAACTTCGAAATATGCCAAGCACCTAGTGGTTTTCCATCTAGTGATACTAACTCGTAGACTAGAGGAGAAAGTATTTTAGCCACTATGCACTTCTCAAACTTTGGCGCGAGTTTGGAGGCTTTATATTTCGCGGCATCACTTTGGACAAATGTTTGTTTCCACACTTCCTGACCTACCTTTAAGGTCATTGGTCGTCTGCGGGTGTTGTAATACTTCGCATTTGTCTGATGCGCTTTAAGGATCCTCTCCCTGACCTTTTCAAAGACCTCCTTTAAAATACCGAACTCGCCCGCATATTCCTCCCTAGGCATCGTTACTTCATAGTCGCCTTTTTGCGACTTTATATAAAATGAACCATTTATGATCGGCTCCCTACCATGCACTAAGAAGAATGGCGAAAACCCTGTGCACTCATTTACAGCGCTATTTAACGCGAACTGTATCTTGTACAGATTCACGTCCCAAGTCCTATGATCGTCCTTGACATAAGACGAAACTGCTGTCATAACAGTTTTATTATATCGCTCGACTAGGTTGACTTGTGGCGTGTATCGTGGGCCATAATGTACCCTGGGGACGTTATAACGTTCTAATAGCCCACGAAATTCCGATCCCGTAAATTGAACCCCATTATCGGTAATTACGGTTTCAGGAACTCCATGTGCTAAAAGGACAAAATGTTCAAACGCCTTAGCCACCAAAGCACTAGTCGCACGACGCAAAGGAAAAAGCATTGTATACTTGGAGAAACAGCAAGTTACCACCAAAAGATGAACAAAACCCGAGCGTGACTTAGGCAAGGGACCCACTAAATCTACCGAGAGAACTTGGAACGGCCTATAGCACTGTTTCGGTTGGCCCATGAGCCCTGGAGTTAGTCGCGTGGAGTGCTTGTACGCGGCGCAAGTACCGCAGTTCCTCACGAATTCCACCACGTCACGGTACATTCCTGGCCAGTAAAACTGCAGAGAAAGTTTTCTGTGAGTTTTAAACACGCCGAAATGTCCGAACGCAGGTGGCTCGTGATGATCAGCAATAACTTTTGCTCGCTGTGCTTTGGGCACAACCACCTTCCAATCGAACTCCTGAGTCAAATTGTACTTGGACTTACTAAACCGATACAGCGTGCCATTTTCCACTCTATAGTTCGGAAAGTTTAGCGGATTACTTTGACAACTTTTAAAAATTCGGTCGTACCAGTCGTCTCCACTGTCGCCAACAATCGCTTCGACTGCTAGGAAACGTGATAACGCGTCCGGTACGACGTTGTCTTTTCCCTTCCTATGCACGACCTTAAAGTTGTATTGTGATAACCGGCATCCCCATCGTGCTAAACGACCAGTGGGGTTTTCGAGCCGAAGGAACCACTGCAACGACGCATGATCCGTTATGACAGTGAACTCGCGCGTCCCTAAATAGGGCTCAAACTTTTCGACCGCATAAATTACTGCCAACGCTTCGCGTTCCGTCGCACTGTAGTTTCGCTCGTTTTTATTAAGAGACCTACTGATGTATGCAATTGGGTGCTCTTCTCCGTTCTGTACCTGTGTTAACATACCGCCTATTCCATAACTTGAGGCGTCACAGTGTACAGTAAAAGGTTGGTCAAAATCAGGACAGGCTAAAACCGGAGCCGAAACTAACGCGTTTTTGAGGTCGTTAAAAGCGGAGTCTGCCTCCGAGCTCCAATTAAACTTGACCTTGGTGCTCGTCAGCGCGTTTAAAGGAGCAGCGATAGTTGAAAAATTCCTTATAAACCTACGGTACCACGAACACGTTCCTAAAAACATTTTTACCTCTTTGGGGTTCGATGGTACTGGAAAATTCAGTATCGCGCTCACTTTATCCGGATCCGTTCTCAAACCGCACTCATCCACGACATAACCCAGATATTTCAAAGTACGCCTAAAAAACTTACTCTTTTCAAAATTTATGGTCAAAGACGTACTTTTAATCCTATCATGCAACCTATTCAGCAATAGAAGGTGCGTCTCGTAATCCTCACTCACCACAATTATATCATCAACATAGCAGAAAATCATGCCCTTTGTGACGTCACTACAAAATGGATGCCCAAACAACATATCCATCAGTCTCTGTTGTCTAGCGGGTGCGCCACAAAGTCCGAAAGGCATAACTTTGAATTTGAACAGTCCTCGTCCGGGAACAGTGAAACTCGTTTTTTCCTGAGCAGCCTCTTCCAAAGGAATTTGCCAAAAACTGGCTTTAAAATCAACGCTGCTAATAAACTTAGCGTTTTTCAGGCTGTCCAGGATCTGCGGAATGTATGGAATGGAGTAAGCGTCACCTTTGGTGATAGCATTCAGCTTACGGCAATCCAAACAAAAACGCCAGGAACCGTCGGATTTTGGCACCATCAGCACAGGATTGTTCCACGGGCTCTCACTTTTGGTGACCACATCCAATTCCAACATCCGGTCTAACTCCTTGTGGAGTTGACCTAACTTCTCTGGGGACATTGGATATGGTCGACACTTTATGGGAGGAGAACCACCGGTGTCAATCGTGTGCTGAATCAAACTAGTCCGACCCAAACCCTTACGTTCGAACGAGATGTCCTTAAAACTTTCAATCATTGAATCTGCCAATTCCTTCTGGAGCAAGGACAGATCCTGAAAAGGTTGGACAGAAGTTACCGGACCACTCAAATTTGAAGAATTAACTAAAAAATCAGGAGGTGAGTTAACGTACGCTATGCTTTTAAATATCTCTGGCATTAAATTAAAAGCTTTCCAGAAATCTACGCCTAAAATAATATTTGAGACGATTGATGGTATTACATGAAATCGAATTATTTTTGTAACATCATTAAAAGTTATAGGTAATGTCATGAAACCGATTGTGTCACACTCGGACCCATCAGCGACGGTAACTTTAGAGTCCGTGGAAGATTCCACTGGATAACCCGCGTTTATTAATCGTGTGTGAGCTCCGTTACCAATTATGGAAACAGCTGCGCCTGAATCTAAAAGACCACAAATTGTCAAATCCAATAAATTTACATTTAAATACGGTCGTATATCACTAGAATGTGGTTCAAACAAAACCGGGGCGACGTTATGTGATTCAAAGTATTTTACCACTAAACCTTGCCAATATCTCCAATCTTCAGGATCGGCCCTACCTGAAGTGGTTTCACCACGGTTTAAACTTATTAGTTTTTTGGCTTTACGTTACACTTGGGACACGACCTAACTGTATAACCGAGCTCACCACAATTGAAGCACTTCACTCTTTTGTCGTCAGCCGTACACTGTGCTCGAGAATGAGTGTTCACTTTACACCTATTACAAAACCCGACCTTTTTGTTTGCATCAAAATATTTGGGTTTATTTTCCGGTGTCCGAACAAAGTTGTTCTTGTTCGGTTGTCTGTAACTTTGTGTAGGTTTGTTCCCTACTACACTAACCGGTGTCTTACTTTTACCCTTATAAACTAACTCGGGATTCAAACTCGAGGTCTTGGGTGGCTCAGTAAACAAACTTGTTTTTTGTCGTGCTGCCTCTAACCTACGGCAGACGGTCTTCAAATCCTTCACCGTTTCAAATTTTTGTAACGCCAGTTGATCCGTGAAAATTGGCCTAACATTGTTTAGTAAAATTTCTACCTTATCTTCTTCGGACAAAGGTTTCTTCAGTCGTGAAAACAAACAACTCATGACTGCGAAATAAATATGAACGGGTTCATCTTGACCTTGGGTCCTAGACCGAATCTCCCCCATTAGACGATAATCGTAGCCGACAATTTCAAAATCCTCCAAAAGCAAAGAACTGAGGTCTTGCCAAGAGGAGATTTGGTCCTTGATGCCTCGGTACCAGATCAGACCCTGATTTGAAAATAGAGAAAAGGCAGATCTAAATAATTTTTCTTCAGAAACATTATAAGCAATAGCATGTTCAGTAACCGACTCTATAAAACTACGGGGATTTCCCATGCCGTCAAACTGTATCTTCCACTTGGCGACGTTGGAGTCCGCCGAACAAGCGATTGCAGATGACCCTGGCACCTGAGGTTCCATCGCTTTGTCATTTGCTGGTGGTGACAAAGATGAGAACGATGAACCAGATTCATGCGAATCCAGCCGCTGACGCAAATTCTTCAAGACCTCGGTGAGGCCAAACTTCGCCTTGACGTCAGCCTCTGCCTCCGCATTCACCCTATCCAACCTAAACCAAGAATGGCAAAACAAAGCCCTAGCGCGAGCCAACAAACTTCGTTCACCGGAGGACTCAAAGTCATCGATGCGTTTCCGAAGGTCTTTTAATTTGTCGCTAATAACCGGCAACTCCTTCGCTGGAAGCGCGTCGTCGTCGCCTAAAATATCACCAGGCTTAAAGTCGTTTATCAAACCTTTCAACTGTTTTCTCAATTTCAAAACTGTGTCCTCAGGTTTTTCGCCACGAATAGTAACCTCATAGACCAACTCGTCACGATGCAACGAATAAAGGTGCACTATGTTCCAATCCATCTTAAAATGAAAACCAAAAAAAATTATCGAAAAGCTATAAAAAACCTAAGTTGAAAACAAATAAAGTTAAGTATTTTTAATATATTAATTGTTGCTAAGTTCTCCACTGAAGATAAACAAAACAAAATAAATTTGTCCTAAAAAATTTTTCAAAGTCATGGTCACCCTACTTGAGGAAATAAAAATATTTTTCCAAGTGATTGGTGACCAATATACAAATCGCCTTTAAACTGTTATCTGAACACCAAATACCTTAGTTACTTATTAAATTATCTCCTTTAACAATGTTAAATTTCTATCTTATAGTTTACATTTAATTATTTTTACCACAATTTGTAACAAAATATTTGCAATGCATGTTCAATGTTAAGACCAATAAACTTATCCATACATCCTTTTACATTTTCAACAAGAAATAAAATCCACTGTATTTTATTTCTTATTTTCTTATTTGTATAATAAAACAACACCTTGTTTACTTCAGATTATCAAATATAAGTACAGTAAATTATTAGTAATAGTAATAAGTAAACCATAAGTAATTACTTTATAGTATGTGAACAAATAAAACAAACCCTAATAAAAATGGATTTAAGTTTGTTGCATCAAAATTTCTACAAAATTTAATTTTTGTAAATGCACTTAAACTTTATAACTACACAACCATATAGGTTATTTATGTCCACAAAACATTACTTCCTACACTTTACCGATACAAAATTACTAACACTTAAGTAGATATGTAATTTTCCACTTTAAACTACTTACTTAAAACAAAATTTCAGTATGTATTACATTAAAATAACAAATTTGGGTTAATTTAATCACAATAGTGGGCGCCATTGAAAACTAGTTAAGTTGGTAGAAATAAAAAGATTTTTTGTTGTCTCAAAGCCAATTCAGTTTATTCAAAATAAATATATAATATTTATTCTTTCATATTGTAAGTGCTAAGTGTTACCAATACTTATTTACTCTTAACTTCTATGGTACATAACTTACACAGAATCGTGGATGTTACTTAAGAATTAGATTACTCTTAATACCTATTAGCATGTCATGACAACGTAATCTTTAGCGGAGAACCAGTACCAATTTAAAGTCTTAATAGATGTTATGCAAAAAACCCCTTAAACTCAGGGTCGCTATCCGAGTTCGCGTTTGTGATTAAACCAATCCCAAATTGTGTAATAGAAACAAACCTAACAAGCACTTGCAAAATTAAACTGGCGAGGAACACTGACCTGGTGAAATCCTTCTAAGGCCATTCAATTACCTGCCCAGACCAACCCGAACAGTGGCGGCTCGGCGAGCTGGGCCTCTGGCTCCAACGGGCCGAGCGTCCCCTGATCGGAATGAAGCACTGGTACTTTCCTTCAGCCTATCAGCATTCCCGGTGGAACATGGCCTTTCACACCCATGTGGATAGGATGCGTTTATGAATAAGCTCTTCTTGACTTCATAAAATATCAATGAGATCAAATGTTATGGACATGAACACGACCATCACTATGAATATATATTTAACTATAAATAATAATATCCCATTCTGAAACAACAACCATGTGGATGAATATACGAAGTACAAATATACCTTTTCAGATGCCAAGTTGGAAATTTAGAAAGTGGCTAACTTACATGCAGGCGTCTTTTGATTCTTCAACTTATGAGTCCATTGTTGATATTTCAGCCAAAGACATCCTGCAAATTCCCTCTCCTGACCCTGGAAGACACATGGCCATGATAGCGGAATCTAACCAAAAAATAAACGAACGAAATTCTCAGAAATGAACTTACCAAATTTTTAAATATGATAATGATTCATTTCTATTGAAATGAGGGCCGATGATTACAGATTTTTCCCAGCCCTGGGGCTTCGCCCCATCATGAACTTGTCCTTCCTCTCAAAAATCAATCTCCAAAATGCCAACGCGACCGGCTGTCTCCCTGACAGTTCGTGTCGTGTCAATCGACTTTTTACTTTTTAAACAACCACACCAAAGATGAAGAAATCGATCAATATCGCATCCACAACATTTTCGAGACTGCTCGCGCCATCTATTGAGACACTTCAGAACTAAACTCAACAGAATTAATAAGTTTGTTTTGAAAGTTTATTTTACTATTCTATAAATAACTATACGTCAAAATTTGCAACGTTACAGTAGGGTAAGATAAGATCTCATGTCTCACCTGGTAGAAGGCGTGGAAGTTCCTCTCGCCCGGCTGCAGGCCTACGACGCGGCTCTTCTCCAGCAGGTAATTGCTGATGTGCCCGCCCACCGGATCCCCTTTGTAGTCGAAGTGGATGTCCATGTACTTGCCGAACCGGGACGAGTTGTCGTTGCGGTTTGTCTTCGCGTTGCCGAACGTCTCCAGTATCGAGTTCGACTGGATTAATACGTTTTTGACCCTGGATAATTGGAATGTGTTAGAAATTATCGGTAATACATTATATCGCGTATTAAATCAACCGCCTCTATAGTGTAGTGCTAAAACCCCAAAGGTCTTAGATCCAACTTTCGCAAAGGTTGTTCATCGGATGGGTGACACAAATTTATCATCTCGAGCTCCTTCGTCTACATTAGCAGGTAGTTAATATTAAAACTTCATTTTTAGGATTTATTGACTTGATTTGACTTGATTGATTTAAATCAATCAATAGAAATTATTAAAACAATCCTACATTCCTTATTTCTTAAATATAAGATATTCTTGTGAACAACTACAAGTCTGAATTAATAGTTTCAAGTCAATAAATCCTGAAAATGAAATTTTAATAGTTGATTATTAACTATTGCTAATGTAGACGAAGGAGCTCGAGATGATAAATTTGTGTCACCCATTCGATGAACAGCCTTTGCGAAAGTCGCTAAGCTTCAGCAATCGCATACCAGGCGCGTTAACCACTGCAATATCGAGTTCCTTTGTGTGTCATCACCTGTCTATGTACTCCCTGTGAACCTGCGTCGTGTTCGCTGCGATGTATTTCATGATTAACTTAGACGCCTCCGTCTTGCCCGCGCCCGACTCGCCCGATATGAGCACGCATGTGTCTTTGCCCTGGAAACGAAGAAATTTTTAAAAATAAAAATAAAGATAGATATCTAATACCTTTAAACGAGCAATTCTCGTATATATATAATCTGAATCTCGGAAACGGCTCCAACTTATTCATGAAATTTAGTATGCAGGGGGTTTCGGGGGCGATAAATAGATCCAGCTAGGTTTCATTTTTAGAAAACATTATAAAAAAAAATAACGAGCAAAGCTCGGTCATCCAAGTACTAATACTTATATTATAACAAGCTGAGAACAAATACTAAGTAAAAATTGTTTATATTTTTGTTTACTAACTTACTTAAATACTAATACGAGTTGATCCCATTTTCCTATATATCGTGTTTAATAAGACACTGGGTGTATCGACATCCTATGTCGCGAGAGTCGTCGGGGTCCTTGGACAGCAAACTCCGAAACCGAATGCCACCCTGCGACCAGCCCCCCAACCGCCTAACTTGTTTGAAGGCGAGGCTTTCGCCTCGCCTTCTAATATAATATCGAAATATAATATCGAAAGCTATAGCCTATAGGTTTCGATATTGCTTTCATATTCCTTTCGAAATAACAAAATGACGCCTCCTCCTAGCCTCGCCTTCAAAGCGATCGAAAGCGAGAGAGTTAGGCGGTCGGCCCCCAGTGTCGTGATTCCCGTAATGAAAACCGTAACGATATGCGTCTTAGTCGCTGAAGCCATTTTCATTCTAACGTCCAATTTTAAAGTCGTTCGAAAGAAATTCCAGCCAACCGGTACATCCTTCGAACGACTTTAAAAAAACAGCTAATATTGCCTCTAATGTGGTACGGGAACCTATCCCATTCGCGAGACGCCAACCCTAAAGTTTGATCAGACACAACGGCTTGAGGAACGATTAAGTTTGTTGCCACCGATTAACCCGGTTCCATAGTAAAGGCAAGCAATTCCTTTCCATAAAAATATATCAAAGGAAGCAATCAAATCGCCGATGTTTTACGGCCATGGTAGCCTTGACGACTGCACCTCTGCACTGCGGCGATTGCCGCCCGCCCGGCCCGTGCGAATGAACGCGGTTATTTGTAATGACAGGACTACGCGACTATTCGCCTTTCGCCGACTGTTAATGGCGGTAAAACTCGGGACACTATACTTTTTTTTATTCTTCTTCTTAATCTACTTTAAGACGACTCCTTGGCGAGAACAGAGGAGAATCCAGTATAGTTCCTTTAATCTACGTGGATTCATGTGTAATAATAATAATAGTGGATTATCAACCCTTAAGCGTGCCTTAAGTGTTCGTGAATGTGCATGAGTTATGGCAAATAAAACAAAACAGTGCAACGTCACTTCTCTCCAAAGAAGTTCGCATGGGTTTTTGGGGAATACCATAATTATTACCATTCAACATTAATCATTACTCATTTAAAACATAACAATGAAAATTTTATTCTACGATGTCTTTCCTTACTTGTTACATTTGCTTTATTATATGCTGCTTTATTAACTGCACAAGTTATTTAAAATACAGCGTGTTTATTATGTAAATAAAGAAGTTGCTAGAAATGCACACATTTATTAATAAACTAGCGGCCCGCTCGCGACTTCGTCCGCTTGAGTGAACACCCGTATCCTTTAAAACCCTATATAAAGCAGCGCAGCGCCACCTACCGGGTCCAATAAATGCATGTTTTATACATATAAACCGTCCTCTTGCATCACTCTATCTATTAAAAAAACCGCATCAAAATCCGTTGCGTAGTTTTAAAGATCTAAGCATACATAGGGACAGACAGACAACGGGAAGCGACTTTGTTTTATACTATGTAGTGATATGTAATGATAATATTTTCTAGGTTTTTTTATACCGGCATTTACTTACTTGAACTAGGTACACTGACTCGGCGTGCATTTGTAAACGCCCGCAGTATTGATCCATCTATCGATGCTTAACAGGCGGGGCTATTGCAAAACTAACACAAACATTAGCATGGATTTCATACACTACGGTGTCTGTCTACGTTGCTTGTTGATCTGTCAAGCCGTTGCCCTGTTTGATAGACTAACTTGATTATACGTTACTGAATCGGCAAAATTGGGCATACCACCTACCTGTCCAATCAAAAGCAGCCATCGCCGCTCATAGACTGTTGCGACACCAACAAGGGTATCTCCCGCACACAGTACTGGGCCATGGGCCATGTGCTGCGCGCCATACGTCTCCAGGCTTTTGAGTCAGTGGGAACAGATGATAACAGCAGCTCGCGTGCACTCTTAGTGAGTGTGCCTCACCTGCTATCGCTGTAGCCGCTGCTGGCAGGCGTCGGCCACGGCGAGCACATGCGGCGAGACTTGAACATCTACCGGTCGCGTTACAGCGCCATATGCCTATGGGAACAGCAGCCTGCAGCAGTCGCGTGCACTTTTAGCCAGTGTGCCTCACCTGCTGTCGCAGCACCCGCTGGCAGGCGTCGGCCACTGCGAACACGTGGGGCGAGACCTCGAACATCTCCCGGCCGCGGTACTGCGCCATGTGCTTCGCATCATAGATGTCCAAGTTCTTGTACGGGTTTACTGATACCAGCACTTCGCCGATGTATGTGTAGATCTTGTTGCTCTGAAACCTGGGGACAAAAGAGCGTTGTTTAAGCAACTACTTTGTTTTAATTTATTCAGAGTTAAAAATAAATAGATCTAAACTTTCAAATTGGCTTGGGTAAAACTCAAACCTCCGAACGTTTGCTAAATGAAGCTCGCTCACCCTCAGAGTTACCAAAATATTGGTTTTCCTTTCGAGTCCCATATAAGGCAAGTCGTCTTATTTTAGTGCTATTATCAGTTTTGATTTATTAATTAGTTTATATGAACGGAACAAGCTGTAATTCTGACTTTACAGATAACACAAATCAAATTTTCATATGGTAGCTTTCAGCATCATCATCATCATCATCATCAGCTCATTTTCTTATGTCCCCACTGCTGGGGCACGAGCCTTCCCTATGGATGGATAGGGAGAACGGGCCACAAACCACCACGCGGGCCCAGTGCGGATTGGTGGTTGTTAACGGCTTTACGTGCCTTCCGAAGCACGGAGGAGCTCGAGATGATAAATTTTTGGTCACCCATCCGATGACCGGCCTTTGCCAAAGTTGCTTAACCTCAGCACTCACAGACCGGGCGAGTTAACCACTGCGCCATCGAACTCCTCTTCAGCATCAAGTTCAAAAATAATGATGTCATACAATAAACTCATGTCGATTAGTCAGTCGTGTCTATAAGTATTTATTTTCCTTCTCGCTTGGATAGAGAGGTTATTATCACATTGTTTTATGCATAAAGAGTGACTCAGAGAACAGCACGTCTAAAAGTGGCGTATAGTAGTGTCTACTCAAATATTAATCCAAACAGTTGAACCTAATATAAAATACATTTGACTCAACGCATGTCAACATAACCACCATTTAGTAAGTGACGTAAGACGATGCGTCCGCAAACACCTTGACGCGCAACGTGCTGCCAAAAAATAAGGAGAGTGCAGAAGGTATTAAACTTACATACATACCGCGCTCGCGCAACGGACGAATGGACGCACTCAGAAACGCAGAACCAATAGCGTTATCGAACAGATAAACTCCTTATAAATTGAAAAAGACAAAGTGTTGAAAAAATTCCACGAGCGGGATTCGTACCCGCACCCCATGACATGCCGGGTCAGGTGTACTACCAAGTATGCTATCGTGGTTCAATCCCACTGACACCCACCGAAATTAATCAACACTATCTACTCTTACTCCACTGAGTAAGAGATAGATAAACTCCTGTCAAAAGTAGGTATCTCAGAAACCGAGCATCATCAGAAACGCAGTGACGTTTAAACTCTACATAACTTTATCTGATCAATAGCTATCGAGAACTTTAGCTGGCAACCTTAGAAACCGGCCAATAGACAATTTCATACGAACACGGAATCTTGCAACCGTTGCGTTTGCACTGTTCTGAGCTATTCCGAGATCCGTATCCGAGCTTTAATTTTAACCGCCTCTGTGGTCTAGTGGCTAAGACCACCAGTTTAAACCCAGAGGTCCCGGGTTCGATTCCCAGCGGGGGGCACATCTTTGTGTACTCGGTTTGGTTGGTGATAGGACTTGTTTATCCGCCTGGCTAGCTACCACCATCTTATCTAAATATGTCGCCATAACATCAATGTTTGTAGCATTGTTGTGTTCTGGCAGCTACAGATAAGATTGCCAGTGCCTTACTAGTTGAGGATCCCGGGTGAAGTGCGCTTCCACTAAATGTCCTTATCATCACTTAACATCAGGTGACGTCAAGGCACTGTACTTACCCGTAAATATAAAAAAGAGCAAGGGGTCTACCTATGTGGTGAGTTAATCGTATATGAAGCTAACTTTCTTCAGTTTCCTTATTTTGTAGTGCTGGCTGCATTCGCGACGCAGCGATGGAAGCCGTATCATCACGGCGATTGAGTCACAAAGTCACGATTTGGACCGTTTGGGAATCCATGTCAGGGCTCCCGAGCCGAAAACGACGCGGCAAAAGTGGCGTGAGGAATTTTATTTTCGTGACACCTCGGCCACGGTAATAAATATTACTGTGCCTTGGTGGCCGAGTGGCGAAGCACTCTGCCCCATATCCGGAGATCCCGATTTGAATTCACTGGTTGGGGAAAGTATGTTTTTTTTTTAAACTTTTGCAACATAACTATTACATGGCGGACTTAGTGCCTGAGGCATTCTCTACCAGTCAACCATAGGGTGGTGCAGAGATAACATTGGCAGGTGCAATTAAGATATTATTTATACATAAACATATGTGTATTGTAAATACATAAGCTACAATAAATAAACATACATAAAATACATAATTATATATAATAGGAATTGAGATGATTCTGCCATGATCCTATCAAACAAGAGCTCGCGGACTTTCTTTTTAAAAGCGTCACGACACGTAGCCATCCTGATTTCGAGAGGCAGCGCGTTCCACAGGAGAATGGATTGGATGTGAAAGGAAGAATGAACAAAGCCAGAAGTATGAGAGGGACAGAGAAGGAGAAGATTATTTGAGGACCGGAGATTTTTACTATGAGAGGAGCAAAGGTACTGAAAATGGGGAGTTTCAGATTTTCTAATGCATAGCCTGGGTTTGTGATCATCAAACCGCATTTGTGTAAAGCCAACACCCATTAATTGTAACGATGACTTGATTTCAATGTAGGAGGCCTTTTCCCAGCAGTGGGACAGCATATAGGCTAATTACTGAGGTGGCGAGGAAGTTATTTAATTTTAAATATTGTTCTTCATAATGAAATCTTCTTATTATATCCTTTGATCTATTTCTGTGTTGCGGACAGAGAACGACGAGTGCGTGTATCTTAATTTTTTGATCGAGTTATTAAACTCAACTATAATTTGTATGGAATCGAAGTAACCCTATCTACAACTCTTTACTTTACTTTCTTGGTTTTACAAGTTCATTACTAGGTGCCGCTGCTTCAACCCCATACAATTTGAAGTTAACTCTAACTCGATTAAAGTAAATAAAACTTGCACCCACCCTTCCGACCACCCAACTAGATGCCTAGTGTGAGTTGTATTATCTAAAAATTCAGATCGTATTGTGATTAAAACTCGCATCCTGCTAAGTTAAGTTAGTGGCCCGCCACGCTCGGTCTCGCTCGGTTAGCGACGAGAACGGCTCGTTACACAAATCGTTTACAACAATCGATTCCATTAGTCGACCTGTCAATCGGTACGGTAATCGTCTCCATTTGGACTATCATACTTTGATTTATGTCACTTTATTTATATGTTCGGTCAAGTAGGTACAGTCGGCAATAAAAGTAGCTAAGCACTAAGTACTTCGTCAAAGTTACTATTCAAACAATGTAACGGGCGCTTGTCGACTTCTGGTAAAGGAATTATGACATGGTACTAAAATGTTAATCATGTCATAATTACTTTACTAGAATCTACACGACATTCCAATTTTATGATATAGGATAATTTACAACTTTAGTAAATTTTGTTATAACTGATAATAACAGTAATAACATACTTTATTATTATTATTATAACAATAAAGCCACAGTTTCAATAATAGTCTAAAGTCAGCGTCTTTCGTTGCTGACAGTGGCTTAACTACATAATTTGGGAAACTTTAAAACTGTCGTCTATTTATGTCTGCCAACTGTTTTCTTCTTCGTAAAATTACCTACCTTTTTCGGTACGAGATGTGGAAAAAATATGAATTTAAATTGTAAGAATGCTTTTAACAACACACATCACTACATAGAAAACAAAGTTGCTTTCCGCTGGCTGTCTGTCTGTCCTTTTATGAATGTATGTATGCTTAGATCTTTAAAACTACGCAACGCAGACGCCTGACATAAATCTATCCAAAACTCAAATTTCTTCAATAAATGTTCAATATACATAATATAAGAGTATATGATGGCCTGTCACAAACCCTGTTAGGGCATCGCAAAATTATAACTATTCTAATATAATAATGGTAAATATAAACAAAAAATAAAAAATAAAATTGAAAATGTTGCCAGAGAGTGAGCTTTCCGTGGACATGTTTAGGAACTTATTTATTGTCTTTGTCTGACATAAACTCTAGTAATGAGTAGTCGCATTTTTGTGCTAAATACTGCTTTAATCTTTTTTTAAATAAGGTTTCATTTTTTTCGGCTTTAATATTTTATTAAACACTAATTGCCAGCGTCTGTTTACCTTATAAATTAAATCTACTTGCAGAGCATATTCATAATTCATGGAATACCTACAATTAAATAAATTACAAATCAACTCTAGGGAGGTACCTACTCAACATACCCACAATAACAGAGTGCTTCGCGTGGTTTTAAAATCGAAAGTGCAATAATTAGTAACGCTTACATTATAATTAAAACAGTAATTAATATGAATAACTTAACCATACACAACATCTGTACTGTAATGTTATACAATAGCAACACCTTTGTATTCAACTCATTATTTATTATTTTATTTCGGGAGGCACGCTTGTAGGGTTTTTAATTTATGAAATAGTTTGAAGAATAAATAATCTTTATAGTTTTAATTAACACAATTAGCACCGATTCGTTATAATAAGTAGCTACTGTTTTATTTATAGTAGTATTTTTTTTCTATTGATGTAACCGTACCTGATAATCTTCCTTATTAAGTTTTTATTGTTAAATTAATTAAATAATAAATAAATGTGTCCGAATCGTCAGTGAAAAAAATAATAAAATTAAAAAGTGTCAATTCGGACACTG
Organism: Eudonia mercurella; assembly: GCA_963082485.1. Lineage (NCBI taxonomy): Eukaryota > Metazoa > Arthropoda > Insecta > Lepidoptera > Crambidae > Eudonia > Eudonia mercurella. The sequence goes on along the minus strand of OY720033.1, from coordinate 18,205,738 downwards.
TGTCCGAAACGTCAGCGACCCATAAGATAAGATAAGATAGCCAGTGCCTCAGTAGTTTAGGATTCCGGGTGAAGTGAGCTTCCACCTTCGGCCTTATCATCACTTTACATCAGGTGAGATGAAGGTTAAGTCATGCCAAGTGCTGTATCATATTTTTAAAAAAACTTTGAAAACAAAATAGGTAAACATTTCGACTTTCGAATAATACAAAACGGACTTTCGTACCTATTTTAAATCCCCAGGATACCTATCAACCGAAGTTAGAAACTCTATCCCTAACAACAGCGAAAGGACATCACTCGGCGTCCCCAATATCACAACCTACACGCACTTTAGATCATAAAAATATAATTCGTTGGAGTCACGATCGCGTGCCAAAACAAAAACTACAAGGTTCACTGACCCTGAAACAAGAGACACACGGGGCGGGCGCGACCGTGACGGACGAGCGAAAACACTGGTCAAAATCAATCATAAAACTTGGGAAAGCACTTTTCTCGGAGTTTGTACCTACTCGTAGTATGGCGCATAAAAATGTCTTCGGAAACAGATGATGTGCTTTTGTTTCGGACAGAAATAGCGGTCGCGTTTCGGCGTTATGGCTCCAGCCTGGAGGGCTATTGGAGTCTTCAATGCAATATTGGGACACGGTTAATTTGGAAGGGAATGGCAACACTATATTGCACGGTGTTAAACCAAACATAAAATCTCGCCAGTTATTATAATAAGTGAGCTTGCCGAAAGCTATTTGGATATTGCTTTTGCCCCGCTTGCCGTCATGATGTGAAACTTAGTTTTCGTTATCCAACTAAATGTACAATCGTACATATCTATTTTTATGTACGTAGAGCATTACAATAATTGTTTAAACCGACTTTAAGAACATGGTAATAACATAGTTGGGCTTTTAATCGGTAAGTTCCCAGCCTTTCATAAAAGATAAATCTGTTTCAAAAAAAGTCGGTCGCTCGGTTTAATCAATTAAGGAAAATCAAATAATTAAGTGCCTAAATTGGTTAAGTCTGTTGATTACGGTTGTGTTTAATTAAACTATCTATTGATATCATATCATATCGAGAGTTTTTAAATTATACTGTATTAGCTGACCCGGCGGACTTCGTGCCGCTTTGACAGTTTCCATCATTGAGTTAAAATATATCAATGGTTTCCATGACAACAAAACAAACAAATAATTTTGGATTGATAAATGAAATTGTCGTTTTTAGTATTTTTTTTAATATAGCCTAAGATTACTCAGCGCTAATGTGGCATTCTAAAGGTGAAATATTTTTTTTAATCGGTCCAGTAGTTTTTGAGTTTATTCGTTGCAAACATACATACATAAAAAATACAAAGGTTTCCTCTTCATAACATTAGTAAAGATTGAGCTCGTGCTCTAGAACCTGTAATGCGTAGTGTTACCTAAATGGTTGAATCAATTGTTATGTACTCATTGTGATTTACGGGACAGTGAACCGGTTAAGCTAACCAGCAACTTGCGGGTGGGCAAGGTTAGGACGCACGGTTAATACTGTACAATCCTGCATGCATATGCTGTCTTCGCATTTGACTTCGATTCCGCTTTACGTCACGTCAGGGCGCATAGCAGCTCGCAATTCGCACTAGGCTAGGTACCCAATTGCGGAGTCATTGTCTATTATTGTAAATAGAAAAACAGGAAAATTCTAATCTTGATTTTAATATAATAATAACGTATACCTAATCCTATGTAACGCTTTGAAATACTTGAATGGCAAAGGTCAAAGCTCGGGCACGCGGCAGTCATAGCATCGCTATGACGTCACCGCCCGCGCCCGCGCAGCCAGCCGGTTTTTATGTTCAAGATCAGCATCCGAGGTCGGCGGGACTATTACGAAAAGCTTAATGTTGAGCGAAATTCGAACAAGGCGGGCGAGCGACGAAGGAGGAAAAAGTGAAATCCTCGCTTGTTATTGTTAGACAAGATTTGATCATAGACTTAAAGAGTCGATGACATCAACTTTTATAGTTAACGATACAAACTAAAATATAATTGGAATAGTTTAAACATCCCAAAAACTGCTTTCATCGTACAGTCACAAGCACAATTATGGAAACACTTTTTATAAAGTTTAAAGGTTCCGGGTAAAGTGCACTTTCGTCTTCGGTCTACTATGTCATCTCACATACTATCAGGTGAGATAAAGACCTCGCGCTCCCCCTATGTTATATCAGATACAAATCACAGACGTGAAGTGTTAGCATAACCATGGCATAGATGTATACTTAAAACGATGCAAAGCATAATACAATACAAAATTAAATGTTACAAAATAGTGTTTAAAATTCATCGACTGTTCGTGACTGGTTGTAGCCACTACAGGTCGGCCGTTGTGCTTCGATGTGGACTGTATTAAAACTCGATTCTTGATTATTTCTTCTTTATTCTTATAGCTGGGGTCCGGAGAGCTCACAAAATCTGCTCTGACCGGCCGTGACTTAAACACATATTAGGTTTGGGAACTAGCGACGTTGTGGTACAGCTGCCGGCCCATGTAGGTAGCTTTACATTTTTGACCTAATCAACCTAAACCAACTACCCACATGAGCCGTCGTATTTTATGCAGCTGTCCCTGTCGCTCGGACCTCTCTTTTCCTTACGTATTAACATGTACCCTACGGTATCTCTCGTAATCTGGATACCCTACATATTTATAATTTTCTAAAACTTAATTACTTATTTTAATAAACTTTTCATAGTGAGGCATTAGGCCTCTAGGCACGTTTACCTGGCCCTTATAACTTTAGAAACCTTTAAATCTTTACTTTTTACCAATAAAAAGCACAAAATAAAAATCATTTATTATCAATAACAATAATACTTAATTAACGCAAATATGTTAACCGTATTACATCTATGCCGTTTTATTTGCTAACTAAACTTATACAATAGAGACTTCTGTCCGTAACAGGCTCCCCCCGGCGCAGCATCCGCGTAGCCTCTTCACTCCATCGTCAGGACAGCCAGTCTCGTCGTCGGTCGTCGGAACGTGCCGCCCTTGGTGCGCACCTCTGCGTTGCGTACTTCGTTGTCAGGTCCAGGAAATATCTTCGTAACGACGCCTCTGGGCCATACATTGCGGGGTAGTGTGTTATCCACAATTATGACCACGTCGCCTTCTTGTACGTTGCGTCGCTCGGAGTCGCGCGTGCCGCCGCGCGGTATAAGTAGTGGTAAATACTCGCGCAGCCATCGTCGCCAGTACTCGTCCGCCAGCGCCTGCGCCGCCCGCCATGTGTTTCGGTCGGCGCGCTCGCACGGCCCAGTGGTGGGCAGGCCGCTTGAGCTACCCAAAAGGAAGTGATTGGGTGTCAGCGCTTCCGGGTCGTCGATGTTCACAGGGACGTGTGTTAGAGGCCGAGCGTTGACAGTGTGCTCGGCTTCAGCCAGTAGCGTCATAAGTACTTCTTCACGCGGAGACTTTTCGTTGAGTGTAACGCGCAGCGCCGTCTTCACCGTTCTCACCAGCCGTTCCCATGCGCCGCCTTGGTGCGGCGCACCTGGCGAAATGAAACGCCACTCTGTGCGTTGCGTTAGCGCGTATTCTCGTAGCGCTGGCTCCCATTGTTCGTATGCGGCCTTTAACTCTCGGTCCGCGCCTTTAAAATTTGTTGCGTTGTCACTATATATAATCTGGGGCCATCCCCTCCTGGCCGCCATTCGTCTTAGAGCCATAATCGCAGAGTCTGTAGATAAGCTCGCCGCAAGTTCAATATGCACAGCTCGAGTAGTGAGACATGTGAATAGCGCCCCCCACCGTTTTCGTCGATGAACACGTCGAGTCGTCGTAGTCGGCTGCCCGCACGTAGTTTGCGGGATGCTTTTAGGCGGTCGATGTCGTCTGCGAAGCTCTCTCGTTGCGATTCAATGATTAGTAGGCGCTCGGCCTCGTTGATATGTTCAATCGTCATCTTACTAGCGCGGCGGCGGCATCTCTGAGTGAATAGTAGCACGTTCGCCATCGTTCTCACTAAACGCTCGTAGGAGGAGAAGCGTTTAGCATCGGGCACTACTCTACTAGCACTCTGCCACATATGCGTGTGCGTTACGCAGTGTTCACTCTCCGCGCTGTGTTCGTTATTGATGACGTCACTCGTGGGCCATTCCGTTTCGTTTTCGTATAAAAATGCCGGTCCGACAAACCACCGATCATTTTTCGTTTTCGTAATCTCATTGCCGCGCGTTACGTCGTCCGCGACAGTGTGAGCCGTAGGGACCCATCGCCATTGTGACGGCATCGTCGTTTCTGTTATCTCAGTTAAGCGATGCGCTACATAGGGGGTGTAACGCACCGTGTCGTTATTAATCCATTTCAACACTGTTTGTGAATCGGTCCAATATATGATTCTCTCAGGTTGCCATCTTTGTTCATTCAATACTGAACTCGCTAGTTGCGTAGCTATCAACGCCGCTTGCAACTCCATTCTCGGAATACTTTGTTGCTTTATCGGTGCCACTCTGGCCTTAGCAGCGACGAGTGCGACTCGTATTTTGCCATTTTCACCCTTCATTCTCCAGTATACTGCAACGCCGTAAGCGACCTCGCTGGCGTCACAGAAAACATGTAGCTGCTTTCCCGTCACTCCCCCCGTATGTAGAAGCCGGGGTAGACGCAGACTACGTAATGCCCTCAATCCGTTCAACCATTCATGGAACTCGCCGGCCTCGTAATCGGGTAAGGCCTCGTCCCATTCTATTTTTAACCGCCATATGCCTTGTAAGATGATCTTTGCTCGTATAGTATAATAACTCAACAATCCGAGCGGGTCAAATATTGACATGACCGCGCTCAACGCCTCTCGTTTAGTAGGAGCGCGCCTCATTTGCTTCACATCGTCGTGTACGCGAACCATCTCGGTATTAAACGCCAACTCGTCTGTAGCAGCGTCCCATAGTAAACCGAGCGTTCTTCCCCATTGATGATAACTAGCGCCGAGCTGTCGGGGTGCTGTGTCACGGCTTTCTATTGGCAGCTCACGCAACACGCACGGTCCGTTAGAGTTATAACCGGCCAGCGTGAATCCTGCCTGCGCGTGAACCTTCGCGACCTCCTTTATTGTTTCAATCGCTTCTTGTTCGGTGTCGTAGCAGTCGACGTAGTCATCCATATAATGGTTCTTCGTAATCGCTTCGTATGCTCGTGGATACTCGGCAGCGTGCGCTTCGGCGTTCGAATCTCTCACGCTGTGCGCTAAGAAAGGTGAACTCTTCGCTCCGAATATCATTGACGTCATCTTGTAGCGCGTAGGTGGCTTCGTTCGATCGGCGCCCCTCCACAGAAACATCTGAGCGGGTTGGTCATCTTTACATATCTTAACTTGAAGAAACATCTCTCGTATGTCGGCCGTAATCGCGATAGCTCGTTCGCGAAATCGTAGTAGCAGGCCCGCCAGGTCGCGTAGTAAGTCGGGACCCTCCAAAAGCTCGTCATTTAGACAAACTCCGTTTGCTTCGGCGGCCGCGTCAAAGACAACTCGTAGCTTTCCGGGTTTATTCGGATTCGTTACGCCGAAGTGAGGTAAGTACCATAAATGCGGGCTCATTAAATCGCTCTCGCTACTTTCCTTGGCATAGCGTTTATCAAACAGATTCTCTATTTGATTCGTGTAAGCTCGCTTAAACTCGTCAGACTTGTCCATCTTTCGTTCTATAGATTTCAATCGTCTCAGTGCTGACTCGTAACTTGGCGGCAGCGTGACGTCATCACGTCGCCACGGTAATCGAACTTCGTATTTTCCGTTGACTTTCCTTGTCGTCGTATTAAACAACTCCACGGCGCGAGCATCACTCGGGCTCACTCGCTCTTTCTTCGTTATTCCCAGTGAGTCGATTTCGAAGTGCTTCTTTACCATAGCATGGAGTTCGTTGTCGGGTGAGAGAGTGCGCGAGATCGTCGCGCATTGCGGCGTGTTTACGTATAACACCGCAACCGTATTACTCTCCATCAGCACGCTTGACCGTGGCGCTGATCCGTGTATTACCCACCCCAGCTTCGTGAGCGATGCGATCGGTTCGTCTCGCTTGCCCTGTAGCAATCTTCGTGTGACTATGAGATGCCAATTGTCTGCCCCAATCAATATTTGAGGCTTGACATGTCCGTAGCAGACGTTGCTGTTTGATAACTCTCTCATATGTGCGTATTTCAAACAATCGTTGTGCACCGTCTGTCCGTTGAGTGATAAATCTTTCATCGTTCTAGCTTTAATGTTAAATCGTTGTTTATTCGTAGTAGCAATCAACTTTATATTCACCGTCTTGGTCTCGCACGTCGTTTGTGTATTTACGCTTCGTATTTGCAAATCGTTCGCCGGCCCGTCCGCGCCTACATGGTCCGCCAGGTCTTGATCGATCAGTGTGACAGTCGACCCCTCGTCGAGCAGGGCGTATGTGTCGACTGACCCCTTCGGTCCCTTGATGGTAACGGGACACACTTTCAGTAACACCTTAGTAGCATCGGTCGAGTGATTAACCGACGCCACCATCTCGGTTTCGTTCGGCCTGGTGCGGTGTTCGTGTAGCAAGGCGTGGTGGGGGTGGCGGCAACCGTCAACGCCGCACAGATCGCGTTTATCGCATTGTAGGCGACGGTGTTTCCCATTTGCACAACGGAAACACACTCCGCTTCTCTTTATCCATTCCCATCGTTGTTTAACCGTCATGGTTTTAAAGCGATCACATTGCGGCACGTCGTGACGTCCTCCACAACATAGACATTCTTTGTTTATGACGTCATCATTCGTTGCGTATACAGCTGTGCTTTTCTTTCGCTCGAATCGTTGCTTCACGTTCGCTCTCGTCTCGGTAGTAACGTTCTTTCTCGTAGGGTTGTAGCTTACGTATGCATACTGTAGGGCTCTGTCGGCCTCTCTCATGAGAAAGTGGGATAGTGTAACGATCTCAGGCTCGGCATAGCTTCCGTAATCAGTTGCGTAGTCGCACCACCTTGAGCGTAGGTGCGGTCCGAGCTTGTCCACAACTTCTCGCGTTAACATCGGATTTCGTAAGTAGCCTCTGTTATCGATATTATCGAGTATGCACACAATGTTTTGTAGTTTGATCGCGAACGTGTTCAACTCACTGGCCGTCGTGCCGGGTCGCGGCAGTCTTTTAATGTCGTCCAGCGCTCGATCGATTATCACTTCTGGCCGTCCGAAGCATTGCTCGAGTGTTTTCATCACAACTTCCGGGTCCACGGCCGTATATAAAAGAGCGGACACCGCTTCCTTTGCTTCATCTTTAAGACAGCTTCTTAATCGTGCCAAGTTCTCGGCTTTACTAAATTTAAATTGTCTAGTCGTATCGCGCATTGCCGCTTTGAACGGCAACCATTCGACCGGCGAGCCGCTGAATGTAGGCAAATCCAGCGCCTGTCGTGGTACCGGCCGATTATGCATCATTTTCTCTAGTGTCAGAGCGAGCTTAACCATTCCCGTGTCGTCATTGTTCGTTTGGTCACGGGGCATCGCCTCTTTCACTGCGTTTTCGTTTTCACGAACGTTTTCAATATATGGCGAATAAGTGAGGTGGCGACCTCTGTCCATCTCACTCGCACGCGCATCCTTTTGTCTCTGTCGCACATTTCCGATTTTATCCGTATCGGGCTCATGCGCGTTCCGACGCCGATCCAACCATTCATCCACTTTACGTTGGGTTACATCGGCGGGTAAGCTCTCCGGTTCTATACCCCCTTCTTCTTCAATAACGGCGATTTCGTATGCAAGTCTCTTATTAATCATTTCCGCTTCCAATTGTATTTCTCGCCGGCGTACTTCGGCGAGTCGCTCCTCCGCTTGAAATTGCGCTTGTTTAATTCGTGAGGCGACGCTCGTTGTTGATCGTACCGACGGCGGCCCCGCTCTGGGCGCGTCGGGTGGGGGTGCGTCGTCGTTGCGTCTAACTTCCGTAGTGGCGGTTCCGCGTTCAGCGGTCTCTTGGAGCGGTTCCATTGGCGTCACGGTTGAGGCATTGTTTGAGGGTGATGCGGGTGGTCTGTCAAGCGTTCGTAGTCCCGTTGTCTTCTCGGCTTGGCGTTGATTTCGGGTGGTCGGCATCTTCTTTCTTGCTGCCCCTACTCCTAACAATCTCAAACGGGCACGCTATGTGGGGAGCCCGTCCAAGGATGGAGTTCGTGCGGGAGTGGAAAGGTAGGACCTACCCAGCAGAGAGTCGACGTAGACAACGGGGCGCTCGCGTATCGGTTGGAGTGTCCGACAGCTTAGGCAGTGCCTACAGAAAGGACCCCCGCTCCACGACAAACCGTACTGGCGTAGCCGGACTTAAGCTCGCCTTGAAAAAGGCAAACTGACGACCCTGTCCGATAAGTCGTCCCGCCTTGAACGGCGTTTACTCAGAACGCCCACCGTTTGGCACCGTTAGGTGGTGAGACGTTTTTGAGCCGCGGTCCACCCGCGTTAGACTCGTGACAGAACACAAGTATGTGGTATGTAGTCAATGCGTTGGTGGTTACGTTGGTCAATGCGTTGGTGGATCTTCAGACTGATGTTGATGGGCGAAAGCTTCAGTTCTTCAAATCCGGCTCGGAGGATCAAAGATACTGTTCGTGACTGGTTGTAGCCACTACAGGTCGGCCGTTGTGCTTCGATGTGGACTGTATTAAAACTCGATTCTTGATTATTTCTTCTTTATTCTTATAGCTGGGGTCCGGAGAGCTCACAAAATCTGCTCTGACCGGCCGTGACTTAAACACATATTAGGTTTGGGAACTAGCGACGTTGTGGTACAGCTGCCGGCCCATGTAGGTAGCTTTACATTTTTGACCTAATCAACCTAAACCAACTACCCACATGAGCCGTCGTATTTTATGCAGCTGTCCCTGTCGCTCGGACCTCTCTTTTCCTTACGTATTAACATGTACCCTACGGTATCTCTCGTAATCTGGATACCCTACATATTTATAATTTTCTAAAACTTAATTACTTATTTTAATAAACTTTTCATAGTGAGGCATTAGGCCTCTAGGCACGTTTACCTGGCCCTTATAACTTTAGAAACCTTTAAATCTTTACTTTTTACCAATAAAAAGCACAAAATAAAAATCATTTATTATCAATAACAATAATACTTAATTAACGCAAATATGTTAACCGTATTACATCTATGCCGTTTTATTTGCTAACTAAACTTATACAATAGAGACTTCTGTCCGTAACATCGACGTTCGACACTTCGATGTAAAGTAATAACCTCCCGACTATGCGCGGTCTTCAATCAAACACTACCGTTCAAATAGGCCGCGAAATCGATTATATTTATTACTTCCTTACTTTGAAATTAAATAACATAATCCCAAATTGGATGACCGTGTTTATTTATAAGTGATTACCAGTAAAATGTTACCTAGCATTAGTTAATGCTTCGAAAGGCACAGTTGTTGTCATGAAATTGAAGTGGTGATGATAACCCGCATTGGGCCAGCTTACTGTGTTGTTTATGACCCAGTCTCCCAACCCAATGTACCTATCTTCTTCACTTTTAAGAGTCTGATGATAATATAAAAATTTAGTTGATAGATGATAATAATAAAGAATTCGGCTCGTTAAGTCATTTTCAACATTTTTACAAATTGTAATTTATTCACAACAAAATTTGCGTAAAATTATAAGTATACAACCGTAATATCAAACCAAAACCAGTAATGTACACAACTCTTGGCGTAACAGGAAAACTATTATATTTTATAAACTCAAAATATATTAATAGGTAAACAAATAACTTCCGAAATAGGATTGAAATCAGTAACATCAATTCTCATTGTTTTTAGTAGTAAACAATATTTAAATAAAACATTTAATTTTTCAAGCGTACGGGTCTTCTCGCTTTCGTTTAATATTATAATAGTTTTCCCTGACGTTTTAAACCTTTTGCATTGTCCATGTTCGTGTTTTAAAGGAATTTTAACTTGCTGCCATCAACAATATTTTAAGTGAGTACATATGCGTTCCGTTTGACGCAAAATGAGCTTTCAGAATCTTTTGATCTGGCGGGGTGTTTTATTATAAGGTATGATAGTAGTGTTCGCGTTATCTTCAGAAAACAATATTGGTAATTAATTATTATTTGCATTTCTCAAATATAAATAGTTATATACCCTACATAACAAAATGTGGACAAACAAATGTACATAGCTAAGCCAGTAATGCAAAACAACATGCAAACGTTAAGTAAAATTACAAATTAAATATTCTCTTGTGAAACGTGTGACTTTTACGTAACTCTCCATCGTGATAAACTCTTGGTCCACAGGCAGAACCTGTCCAATTGTACGTGTCCATATTTACTTAAATACCAGAATCTTTCAACACAACAACAAAACTTTTGGGTTAAGGTGTAGCAAGGGGGGTCCGAGACATAGTTGATTTTTTGTTAAAATTTTGTATAGAGCTAGGACTTGTAACATTTTTTTTTAGATGATTTTGTATGGAGCTATGGAGAGAAAATTTTGTAACTATGTAGTGGCGACGGGGACGACTAGGTTAGGTTAGGTTAGTCTTGTGACCTACACGTAGCGGAGGCTCGCGAAGCAAGCCGGAGCAACACTTGTGTTCGAATTTTTTTTTAAATAATAAAATAATAAAAAAACTTACTATCTTTTTAAAAGATGTGATTTTCTTCATTTCGTGAATAAAAATTGTGTTATTTTTTGGGGCCCTTTTTCTACACCCGGACCAACTTTTGCAATAATCTCATTAGCCAAGTTGAAGCTTAAACGATGAATCTTCACGATGACGAACTATAATAAATTGTGAATATATATACACATTTTACCTACTATAACTACTGGCAAAATCATATAAATTTTATATTTCTTATTACATTTACAAAATCTAAAATCTAGAAAGAAAAATTGGTAGAGCCTTCCATCAGGCTAGTCCAGTATAAAAAGTATTAAAAGAAAACCACCTTAATATCGGAAACACGTTTCAATCAATGTGTCTTAAAAAAAGCTAGTGCCAATAAAGTGCTTACTTAAACAACTAACTTAAACACGCTTAGTTAAGCGGCTGAATCTACCTAACCTAGGTATTTGCAGCTTGAAAAGTGGCGGTCTCAAGTAAGTGCCTTGGCGAGGCCCCGGCGACATTCCGCGGATCTGTTAAAAGTAAAACCTCTTCCATGACGAGTCGGCTCAAAATAAAAGTGCATTACATCGACAACGGTAGCTGAACACAACAAAGTTGACATTGACCACAAACTCCGCCGTGATTGACCAATCAGCAAGCACAGATGAAATCGCCTTTCAACATTCCACTAATGGGTGTGCTTGTTTGTTTACTCCGCGCCGGTAGTAGGTATCGCGTGTCGAAGGACCTGCTGCGACACTGTCTGTGACTCATCCCGATAGTCGTAGATGACTACTTCGGCGCGGCTAGCATGGCTTGCGATGATTCACCCTACAACCGGTGACGTCATTGCTCCACGCCATTGAAAAACTTTCAGTTTCCCTCTCGTATTGAAAATATTGACATGGTAGTCATCCTTGCTAGGTATGTTGAAGAAATGTAAAAATACAGTCCAATGTCTTGCCATTTCACGTCTGTTTCTAAATACATCGTACCTAAAGGTATGTGTATATGATCAAACTGAGGTTTATTTTGCAACAGAATTATACTCGTACCTTGCTAGAACGATGCCAATGAAGTAAAAACACCACACAATAATATTTTCATTCGTTCTTCATTGGCAGTGGCGATTCTTACCTATGTTATACAAATAGCTGATATTATGATATTACAATTGTTTTGAGCTAACTTAACGCCACTGACTGGCTCTAGGGCGCGATTCCTTAAGGGTGCGCCTACCAAAAAATACCAAAAATGCAGTTACGGTTAAGTTGATTATAGTTGATTTATAATTGAAAATACTGTCGTATTAAATAAACAAAATATATATTTAGTATCAAAGGGAACGAGTTTACAATTAGTCCGAACCATAAATTCATAACACACTATAGTTATTTCTACAATATCATTTAAAGTTAGGCAAAAATCATGAAAACGAATGGCGGCGTTTAGTAAATGATATCTTATAGTTTTCTTATAGTTTATCTAAATTATTGTACCTCTGATTTTGTCTAAACAATCACCAATGATCTAAAGTACAAATCGTCCGTCTCACATTTTCGATTTATCGAGCGGTTTTTAAATTATTATTTTTCAAATTAACACGTTCTATTCCCCATACAAAATTAGTATGGCCGCGCGGCATCAAATAATATGGACGAAGACATTTCAAATAAAATATATGACACTTGTCACTTACGGACGACGCACCCTTAATCTCGTCGGTACTCTTGAAATTGAAAAGGACCAAAAATACACTATGAAATATAATAATTTAAAACTTGTTTATTTAGGTTTGAACTTTACATATCATTAAACTCTAACCTCAATAGACTTTGAACTTAATGTCTTAGGTTTTATTTAATTACATAAATTAGGTACTAGGTGCATGCTTAATCTCGTCGGTACTCTTGAAATTGAAAAGGACCAAAAATACACTATGAAATATAATAATTTAAAACTTGTTTATTTAGGTTTGAACTTTACATCTCAATAAACTCTAACCTCAATAGACTTTGAACTTAATGTCTTAGGTTTTATTTAATTACATAAATTAGGTACCAGGTGCATGCACATCAACCTATCCAAAACTGTAAAATTTCTTCAATAAATTTTCAACCATATGCCCAACAAATTAACCCCCATAAAAACTATTTAAGCATTATTTAGTTAATCATTGTTTTGTCTCTTTTTCTCAAATTCAAAATGACGTTTGTGTGACGTTGACAAAACAATATTTAACTAAGTAATGCTTAAATAGTTTTTATGAATAAGGGGGTTAGTTTTCGAGAATTTTTAAGTCAAAATATTATAATTTGGAAAAAAAAAACATAAAACGGCTATTAGTGGTGTTCATTTAGTTATTACACAAAATAAAAATCTCATTCTATTCCGCCTCATTGCCATCATGTAACATACTATCTAACCACAGCCGAACAGCATTTATCAGTCCTATCATTCGGTTATCGATTCTATTGAGTGGTTATATCAGTTGATAAACAAAACGAATTCTGTAGACTTAGTTTCATAATAGCAAATGATAATATTATGCTACGAGCAACGAATCACCTTGGTGTATTATCATTACCAGTCTTTCTAATTCTTTCATTATAATCTAGGAATATTTTACCCAAAGAAATAGGCCTACCTATTTGATCAACATCGTCAACCTGTAAACGTCCCAGTGCTGGGCTGTTCTTTCAACGTAAACAATACGACACGGGGATATTGGGATATGAAGACAGATCAGTAGCTACAAATGACGCTGGCCCAATGCATGTTTTCGGGACCAACGGGTTTACGTGTTCAAGAAGAGATAGGTATGTTCAAGTTCAAGTTCAAGTTTTTTTATTGGAAATCAAGTGTTCATAAATTAATATAAAGTGCTTACAAATTTAATTACTCTCCTCGAGTACAACATATTTTACGTGTCTTTAGAAACACGAAGGGGCTTAAGATATTTATATCACGCATCCAGTGGTCCGGAATTACGATAGTAAATTAACTTTCAAGATCGCGGTTTCAAAATCGCAACGCACTAGTCGCGAAAACGCGATACAGTCGCTTAAGCATGCAATTTCGGAACCGCGATATCGCACCAAATCACCAAAACGCGACACAGCATCGATGCAGTCGCAAAATCGCACAACCTTCGTAAGCTAAGGACTCGCCAAAACCAAGGTATTGTACTTACACGACGCCGCGCGCCGCTGCCGGCTAGCCGCATACCTTTATTATTTATCAATCAGTCGTCAAAGGTACACCGAGTGTTATTGGAAATACTAGCGCACCTCGCATACAAACGAGGCTTTTGCCGAACACGAGAAAGTGTGTCGTTGCGTTTGCGTGCATGACAAGCATACACCCCTACGGCAGACGGTGGGCTTAGCGGTGCTTGACCACTCCAACTTTTGGGAGATCATTGCATATTATTTGATGTTTTATTTATGTTTAATCTTGGTACTTTGTCCAACTTCTTCGCAAAGACTTTCCCCAAATCTTTCCATACGTCTCCTTAATCTTCGGCGTTCTCCCAACAACATCAACATAAGTATACATACAGAGGTTCAACTCACGCACGTGGAAATTTTGTCAACAGTCTTTCCGAATTGTAATTTGATAGAAAAAGGTGTAAAAAAATATACCAATAATTATTATCAATAGATAAAAAACAAAAGTCCTGACTCACTGACTCATCAACGCCCAGCCCAAACCCTTGGATCTAGAAAGTTGAAATTGTCATTATGTAGACAAGAAATAAGGCCAAATTTTTTGAAATTTTCTCAAAACTACAGAATACTGGTGTTTAGGTACACGGACGAGGTCATGGGCAGTGCTAATCTTTAAACGTCGAGATTGTCTCTCCAACGTTTTCATGGACGACTAATTAAAATTATTAATGAACATTTAATATAACCGTTCCGAATCTAGTCGACAGGTCCGCATTAACATTTCTTAGTAATTAAACGCTGATAATGCGATTTTGAGTCTTCGATGTTTACTTGACGACTATCTAACTGTTGAACTTGACAGAATGAAAACTTCATCATTATTAGCCTATTAACGGCCCAAACGGTACAACAGCCGGGAATAAGGGCTCAAAGTACCTTCCAAAGCCACTGGAGATATTTTAATTGGATAACCCATACGGTGATTCAGCATTGCGAAATCTGCAAAACTTAATTCTAATAATTCAACTGTAAGGAACAATTGTATATGTGAGTGCACTTAAGAGACAAGATCTAAAGAGAAACGTGCACTAAGCAAACATTGCGTTACTTGAACGAAATTTCTCGGCAGCGATTTCAAAGTCACAACTGAATGTACATACATGTACAAATAAAAAGTGCACATGACGGCTGGAGGTCGGTCATACATGGCCGTAGCCGACCGCAAACTTCCTATAACATACAAATCACATTACGTAGTGATTCATATACTATTACTAATGAGACTTAATGGACCACGTCTACTTACACATACTATTATGACACACTAATGTCTATTTACAGATAACAACTTATTAATATTTAAATATTTCTGTTTTTATTGGCACTCTAATTTGATTAGAATATAACTACGTCTTTAACTTAAGAAGAGCTCGCTGGCGATCCGGTTACTATCATTTTAAATTTTTCATTGCTTAGTTGGGATACAATCCGTGCAGCCTTAATAAAATTACGGTCGAATTTCGACCACTGGGCGACCACAAGTTATTATTAAACCGGAACAAAGAAATGAAAAACAATGTTGTTTTGACGGTAAAAATAGGTGATAGGGTTGTCGCTATCTAGTGCAGTTCTGAGCAGAGATATTATCAATTCAATGAAAACACGAGTATAACAAGACTTTATAAAATCCTAATTTAGTTTTTCTTAAAATATTTATAGACTAAATACAGAACGTTATATAATAAATAACGCAATCGTAGAGGAGTTGTGGTTGCGAGTGTAGCTACACTGCGTCCTGCAAATAGCCGTCAACGATTCTAACCGGAACCGCGTCACACCGACCGACACCACGACGGACGAGTCGGCGGAAATAGACCTACCCGCGGAGTTGTACGCAACCGAGCTATTCCTAGAGCGGGCCATAAATCTCAGCCGAAGCAATAACGATGACATTTTACTCCGGAACTCCATAGTGCGGTGTAGATGGGATTTATTTTCAACTAGCGCGGCCCGCTTGCAGCTTCGACTGCGCAAAAAGCAACGGTACTTAAAAAGAAAGATTCATAGAAACTTAACAACGAAGTTCTTACCACACCACAGCTTGGATTCACACAAAACAAAACACACATAGAAAACAATATATCTATATATTAATACGTGAAGCAAAAACTTTGTGCCCGTTTTTACGAAACTTGCGCGGGACGGAGTATGAAATTTCGCACACTTATAGTTTATATAGAGAAGGTTATCCGAATGTTAATATATTTTTTTAAATTATGCATAAAAAATACATTAAATTAATAACACTACACACACTACCATGAATTTGACACACACGCATATGTATTTGACACACACGTATTGTTTGTCTTTAATGCAGCCGACATCTGTCAATGCCAATCCAAACTCACATCCTATCTTTTTTAATTTTTCAATGCTTAGGATACAATCCGTGCAGCCTTAATAAAATTACGGTCGAATTTCGATCACTGGGCGACCACTAGTAAATATAAGGACCACCAGGACCAGATCTCCGGAAGCTCGAATCCAGCTAACATAAGGTGGAATAGGAGCCTCACGTTTACCGATTACAGAGTAAAACACCTTTTTACTATATTCATCACTTTCAGTCAGCATCAGGTAGGTACCTAAGCGTCGTTATGTGCCAGTGAGCGTCGATGATAAGGCCAAAGTAAGCGTACTACAACCACTGTAATTTGGCAGCACACAGCAATTTTTAACTTATTTATATATGTATCGTGTTCTCCCTGAAGTTTTCACATTGTTGTACGAATAGATACTTTCGCGGAGGCAAAGCCGCGTGCGAAAGCTAGTAATAGTAGACGTAACCCGCAACCGCAGAACAATAAATGTCGGTGGGGTTGGGTAATTCCGCAGTACTTAGCGTCTGCGAACGTTTCTTTATATCAGTCTGCAATCTATAATATGAATCTCAAACCGCTCTGTGGTTACACGGGCTACGTACCTAATATATTTGGTTTGGTTTCGTATTAGGCTGCTCGCCCACGTACTACTTTTTGTAGCTCACAAAATCGCAACTACTTTTTCGGCGACTTTTGTAAGCGATTTTGTGAGCGACTCAACGCACACTTGCGTCACTTTGTCGCTGGCTATCGTGGGAAGTGCACGTCATGGATTTACAGAGGAAGTTGGATTTACATAGAAAGGTGTGTGTCTGGTTATATTTGAGGAACACAAGAAAAAAAGAAGGTTCTGGGTTGATCCAATAATTTCTCAGAGACTACTAAAGGGATTATTTCATATTCGTCATGCTAAGACTTCAACCGAATACCTATCAACGTATTTTCAAGTATAATTTTTCTTTCTTTCCTTTAAAAATAAGTAAAATTCACCTATCAACGTACCTACACAAAATGACTGACAATTCGACAGTAAACCGTTACTTACTTAATTTGTACGGATTTAGAAAATTATTTATTCTAACAATTCAATAATCTAATAATTTTTTAATAAATTAGATCCACCTACCGAAATTTGCGTTTTCTGTCTTTTTAAATGTTGCCCATCTACTATTTAATTTTAAACATATTTCTTCCCATAACATTTTCTTTTTATTGTGTAATGCTCCCTGGCCGGACCACCATTAAGTACTCAGATGTCTTATTGAGGAATAAAAGCTACCTTTAGTCTACTTTTCAATACCTACTTCGATATTTAAAGTACCTCAAAAGATTTTGAAATATTTTACAAATAAAGTGGTCCGGCCGTAGAGCAGTACTCCCTGGCCGCGCCACCTTGAGTTCAAACAATTCTTACAAATTTCCATAAAAGTCATTGACCTCATATTTAGTACCTAATTTCTACCTTACATAAAGCACGTTAAGTACAACAAATCTCAATAGGTTTAGAATTTATAAGACATCAAATGTGGTCCGGCTGGAGAGCATACTCTGCAGCCGACCAACTTATTAATTGTTAATGCCAACTATGCGTAACTCTATTCAAGTTTTGCTACCTATTGTCTAATTCATTTCTTTTTCTCAAGTAACAATTAGTTTTTTTTATAAAGCTCAAATAATGTGGCGCGGCCAGGGAGGATTTCTTTTTAGTGAATACAAAGAATAATATAATTTTCTTCACAGTGATTAGTTATGAAAAAAAAGTACTTTATAAAATAATGATTGCTATCTCTGAAATCTATTTTTTTAATTAACTTTAGCCCGCGACTTTGATCGCTCTTTGTGTAAAGTTGATACCAAAATTACCCTATAATGCCAACATTCGTTATGAAACCTCTCCGTGTGCTGTACACCTTCTCATAAAAGCGCTCATGGCGTTGCGGTGCGGAAACGATAATTTTTTTTACAATTATAAATCTTATCGTCATAATATGTTGAAAATAGTGCCTGCCCAAATATCTCTATTTATCAAAGTGCGAGGAGCTCGATGGCACGATCTCTATCGCGATATTATCTCGAGCTCCTCCGTGCTTCGGAAGGCACGTAAAGCCGTTGGTCCCGGCTGCATTAGCAGTCGTTAACAACCACCAATCCGCACTGGGCCCGCGTGGTGGTTTATGGCCCGTTCTCCCTATCCATCCATAGGGAAGGCTCGTGCCCTAGCCGTAGGGACATAAAATGAGCTGATGATGATGATGATGATGATGATGATGATGATTTATCTAGGTAGGGTCTATTGACACGTGCATCCCAATATGCCGTCACTTAATCACGACCACTACCACTATAAGATTGGAAGTGACGATTCCCGCTAGACTGTTTGCGAGGCATCAATCCGATCCGTCTCCCTAGTCATCCATAGGGAAGGCTCGTGCCCCAGCAGTGGGGACAAAAATGAGCTGATGCTGCTGATGATGATGATGATGATGATGATGATGATGATGATGATTGTAGCATAAACTAAGTATAGATGATCAAAATTTAAAACAACAACCGACAAAAAAAGGAAATATGGGAATTATGAGTGGACTTACAGGGTGCAGGCTTGACGATCGCGTCAAGCCTGCACCCTGTATACAGCGTTTCTGGAAACTATCCTTCTTATCCTAAGAGTGCACTGCAGGTCTTCTGCCTGGAATCTTCTCCCACAAGTAGAAAATAATGTATCACCTGAGTTTTAACAGGTTTTGTTTCTCCGGAACTGGAGCGCGGGCGCGGCGCGGTCGAATTGTTTCTAGACTACATACAGTAAGGTCCCCATCTTACTGTATGTAGTCTTTCTGGAACAACTCTTAAACTTTTTTAATCACACGGTTCGAGGAACCCTTAAAGTTTCTCGCCGCCCCCAAAAACCTTCGGTTACGCTGTAAAAGCTACAGGCGGCAAATAAAAATCTCTTTTAAAAAGAAAAGTTTGCGAGCGAAAGAAAGTGAACTATTGATGAACTTGACGCTTGAGTTTTAAAAAACAATAACAAAAGCGCTCTAAAGGCGTGTCTGTCTCCTGTGCCTAAAAATAACAAAACAAACTAACAAAACATGTTAACAAAACATGTTAGCAAAACATGTTAGCAAAACATTGCAGTCTCCTGCGACTTTAAAAACATGAACAGCTAACAAACATCTACCTACTTGACAAAATGACTTCGGATGAAGAATCGAATCGGACTCGATGTTTTAGAAGTTATTTTACATACAGCAAAAAAATAAACCGATTCGTATTAAAGATCGAATCGTATTAAATCGATGAATAACAACGTATTGCCTTTATTCCAATTCATATTAACACACACCAATACAAAAACTATTTCAGCATTATTTAGTTAAATGTTGTTTTGACAACGTCTCACAAACGTAAGAAAAAGAGACAAAACAATGATTAACTAAATAAACGCTGGAATAGCTTTTTACACAATGCACAACCTCAATGTTCGCAAGCAACGATGAAATGAAATTACCCCTCCCCCCGCAGGCGAACACGGGGATGTTTTCCGTCCGCCTCGGATAACATGTTTGCTTGTTTGAGCTAACAAAACAGTTAGGCCACGCCCATATTTTGTTAGATGTTTGATGTTAGGTGTTAGAAAACAGAAAACAGTATCGCAGGAGATCCGGCTTACTGTGTACAGACTGCCTGACCTGCACATTAGACTATCAAAAACTGACAAAATTCAATAAATGTTCAACCATATGCCATAGACATACAGTTCAAACTCATTGGGGACATTTGACAGATGTGGTAGTTTGATATGCTGGCGTGTGTACAACGAAACAGCACAGCATCGATAAATCTAATGTTCCATTTATCAAAGTAAGGCCCTATGGACACGTGCGTCCCAATATGCCTTCACTTAATCACGAATCACGACCACTACCACTAAAAGATCGGAAGTGACGATTCCCGCTAAACTGTATGCGAGCGAGGAAAGTCAACGCAGCAGCAGCGTGTGTGGGCAGTTGGTCACGCGATTAGCATTTGTGCTAGTGACCCGGCAGTGGCACGTGGGACAGACACGTGGTAAGGGATAATATAGGTAACTACACATACAGTTACAGTAAAACTGGAGAGATTGACACTTCTTCTTCACAGCCTTCAAGTGAGGAAAAAATATTAAAAAAAAAAAGAATTAGGTGAAGCCACAGAGCAATAAAATTGGTGAAGCGGTGCTTTTGCATAAAAATAAGTTTTGGGAACAGAAAAGTATAGACAATTCCTACTGCGGAATCACGAATGGAAAATTCGTTTACTAAATTTTTTTCTGCGTATGTTTAACCGGGATGAGTAGATAGCACTCGCCAACTTTCAATAATTGATTTGCGTGGGAAAGAACAAACAAACACACATTCCTAGTTTTTAATGTATTTTAATATAATTTTCAACGTAATTTTTAATGTTATCAAATTATTATTATTCAAGATCTGCTGCATGCCACCTTCTCAATTTTTACACACCTTCAATTCACACCCCTATTTTTTGTCACCCTAATTGGTACACATGTTTATGCAAATAAATGTTTTTTTTTAATTTAAATCATTACCTACTTATGATTATGTTCACGAATTTTGAAATGACATTAATGTTTACTTTAATGCGCGCTCCGAATTAAATCTAAACTAGCATAGACGCGAAACAGGTTTTTAGATTAATAAGGTACGTTTAGACTAGGGTTATCATCAGCCGTAACATAACATAATAAATAGTCGTACTATATTATAAAATATTACGAGTCTGCGTACTATATACTGCTGGAAATATAGAGTTACTAG
Source organism: Eudonia mercurella (assembly GCA_963082485.1). NCBI lineage: Eukaryota > Metazoa > Arthropoda > Insecta > Lepidoptera > Crambidae > Eudonia > Eudonia mercurella. The sequence goes on along the minus strand of OY720033.1, from coordinate 18,184,741 downwards.
CTGACCGGCGGACTTCGTACCGCTTTGATAGTTAACGTTTCCATGACAACAAAACCAACAAATCATTCGCCCGCATAAGAACACCCGTATCCCATGATGGACCCCTATAGCAGCGCCACCTACCGGGTCCAAGTGTAAATCTAAACCATTCTCGAATCTACTTGAACACACACAGCAAATTTCATCCAACTTGGTCCAGCCGCTAAGGAGTTCAATAACATACACACGCACAGAAGATTTTTATATATAAAGAAGATACTACCTAAAAATACTTACTACTAAAACTTCTAAAAATCTTATATTCAGTCGAAAAAGTGTTGGCAACCCTTAACACGTACCTATGTTGTGTGTAATCAAATTGATTGGTAGAGAGAGATATTTAGAATTTTCACTACTAATTTCCCTCTATCTGGCAAATTATGACTTGCCAATGACAGTTACTCCTTTGCAGTTTGCTCACGAATGTGCAATGACTTTGATTTGACACCACAACGCAATGCGACAAACACATGCGACAACGGTACCTACAAAACAAACCTGTCCAACAAGCACAAAACTAAATGAGAACATCATCATATCATCGGAGTGATAAAGTAAACTGCCGCTTTAAACTGTGTTATGGTTCGTGCATTTCTTAAGCGGTTTAGTTGACACTAAACCGTCTGACGATGGCATTTAGTCTTGCCCATTAAAAACACATGAACGAACAACTAATTATCATTCACGAAATTACGTGAACCATTAACATATTTAGATATTTTAAGAAAACTATGTTCTCAAATAGACTTCTAATCTAACATTGGTGTTATTAATTAACATTTTTATTAACATTAAATAAGATGAATTAAATAAGGCTGGCAAGAGCTGGATGAGAGTAGCCGTGGATCGTGCTCAGTGGACTAGTATAGACTGATGATGATGATGATGAAATAATTGATGTTAGCCAGGCGGACTTAACATAGGCTAAGGTTAATTAATGAATGGCGTCGGTTGGTCAGGCGGATCACTGCGACCGAAGTAACGACCACAACCACCCTGCCAAAAGTGTAACGACGACGTAACGACTAAGAAGGTAATTATTATATCTTACTAAGTAAGGATTACTACAACAAGTAATGAGGTCCACAGCCACATACAAAAGCGATAACTGAGCGCAACAAACAATACACACAACATCAAACAATGAGTCATCACCATCACGATCATGAAGCAATTATTGTCATAGACGATGTTAATTAGCTTTAGGTTTATCATCACGATTAGTGCAGAAATCTTTAACAATCTAACAATCACGCTAGGATGATAATTACTTAGTACCTGCAGTATTTTACTTCAAACTTTTCTATGGACAAGTTAGGGTTGTTCGACGCATCTGAGACCCACCTACCTCCGGTGTCAGTGTGACGTGCTAATTTTGAGACAACCTGTATGTTCGTACAATACCTACTTATTATTTATTCTTTCACATACTATGAATAGCGGCCCGCCCCGGCTTAGCACGAGTGTACTTTTATTTTAAATATAGCCTTCTTCAATACAAATGGACTATTTAAAACAAAAATATTTTTTCAAATCGAACCTTCGAAGTTCCTGAGATTAGCGCGTTCAACCAAACAAACAAACTCTTCAGCTTTATAATCTTAGTATGATAATTTGTTTCAGTTTATCAGTATCATCGCAAAACAGATCGCTACCGTTTTAATTGTAATCCTTCCTTCTACTGGAAGCTTTTAATTTTTTTCTGCCACTGTCATTGGTATTCAAGCAACAATTTACTTCATTTTCAGAAATATACACAGTGCAGTTAGCAAGGTGTGCAAGCAAAGAGGAAGTAATAACAGACGTTATCATCTACGTATTTAGTCAGCGGCGCTTGCGTCACCGAAGTGATTCACAGAGCGTGTTCCTATCACACCACAACAGCCAAAGAAATACTAAGAATATATCTCACGTGTGTCTGTATTTGTCTAGTATTTAATATTCTCTACAGGTAAGCACTTGGCGCACTTCAACCGGAATCCTCACCTACTGAAAAACTACCTTATCACTAACTGGCAAAACACAACAATGCTGATTTTTTTATTTTATTATTTATTTTATTTTATTAAGGAAACATACAGCTTTATATTACACATTTAAACAATTAAAAAATATAATACAGTAGCATTTAAAGTTTCCACTGCTAATTTGTACAGAATTAACTACTTGTTGAACACCAGTGCGAAAGAAAAAATAAAGTACCTAATATCAAATAAATCAATACAATTTTACCATCAAAATCAGGTTGAAAATATACATTTAAAATAGAAGTGAGGTTTCTCTTAACAGTCTACGAAAACGAGAAATGTTTTCGTGAAATACGTCGATGTGATTAAAAGTACTATTGAATTCATTAAGGACTCTTATAATAAAACTATTGCGTCTATAATTTGACTTACAAATTGGTACAAAAAATGTGTGCTTGTGGCGAGCGCTCAGTCTGGAACACCTAAAAGTAATTTTACTTAGCAAATAAGGTGAATCTACACTGCTATGTATGATCTTATAGAGCAGAACTTGATCTTTATATGAACGTTTACTTGTCAAGGATTCAAGTTCATCAATGTCAAAATGTTTAAATCGATGTTATAAACATTGATGTTATAGCGACATACGATAGCTATATAGATAAGTGGTAGCTAGCCAGGTGGACTAAAAAATCCCCTACCACCAACCAAACATGTACACGCTCCTGGAAATGGAACTCAAGACATCTGGGTATGAGAGCGGTGGTATTATCTTAAACACGAGACCACGGACGTAGTAACTATTAACTAATCTGTGACCACGGAGGCGTTAATAATTAATTCCTCACAAATGGTTGTGTTCGTATCGAAGCGGTTCATCTGTTTCTTTTGGTGAACGCATAACAATAAAACGACGTCACCCGTCTAAGCAGCGATGACGCCAGAGTTGCCTGCCAAACTGAAGGGTTTTATTCTTCTGTACGGATAGACGTACACATGTATTATTAATCATATTGTTAAGAGCATTTGGCTTTGCCCTAAATACCGCGGCGAATGCATCTATAAATTGAATGTAAACGACGCAGAGGCCCAATGTACGTACTTTTAATTAATATAAGTCTAGGTCATAATATTCTTAGCTGAAAAAACTTTGATATGTATCGAGTCTAACTAGTCGGTTATTTACAACATTACGATTCTGAAAGTTGAACCCCAGAGGATCTTAAATCTATTAAATCATATAATATTTGATACCGCTTTGTCCGATTAAAAAATCATATACATCTGTTACTTAGGAGCTCGAGCGCGCGAATACCAGACCCAATAGATCGACGCTCAAGGGGTTAGATAGAAAAGATTTTCAGACTTTACAAGAGAGTGTTAAGTAAACAAAGACCGTGGGTTGCACGTGGCCCAGACTAGCGTAGGATCGAGGCGAATGGCACAAGCAAAGAGAGGCCTATGCCCAGCAGTGGGGCGAGAGGGGCTGATGATAATATTTGCTAGAATAAACTAGGTACTTTAATCACTCCAGCTGCTTCAGCTTCTCATTGAGGTGGTGAACGCACCTTAGACGTGATACGGACATCTTTTAGCACCCACGCTTGAAAAAATACCATAGTTCTCGCCACACTGGTACGCCGTAAAGGTTTCCTAACTCAATAGGTTAAATATTCCAAATAGTCAAAGTCATGATGATTTTCTCAGCCAAAACAAGTCCACTGCTGGACAAAGGCCTCCTCTAACAATCTCCACAACGACTGGTTTTGTGCTGCTCGCAACCAGCGGCTTCCCGCGACAAATATTACGCTAGGATTGAATGTGGGAAATTGTAGATCATCCCCTTCTACTACTAACGTGAGCCCATGCATATTAGCTTTCTAGGTGGGTTAAATGGTTAAAAAAAAATTGCTGAAACGAGGCCCAGGCCGCAGCGAGGTGCTCACAAGCTAGGAGTCGAGCCTGACCCGCCGGTCGGCGACCCCGCTAATGTTGCCACTTACGCTCATTAGCTCGAAGAACGCGAGACGTCTCATAATGGACTAACGGTAGGCCACTGTGCCTCCAATGGTTTTGAGTAGCCAAGGCTAGGGGACTAAGTACTTTACAAGTACTTAAAACAAACGATGTTTTACATTTATTTTTTATTAACACTTTGTACCTACCTGGGTACACAGATTATTTAATAGTTACTACTCTGGGTGCCTAGTTCGAATGTCATTCGCCATTTGATCACGTTAACGAAAACGAGAATTAGTACGGCAAAATGTTAACTCTTCTCGTATGTCGCCAGGAGGCGCTGCTTCAATGCCATACTCATTTTCGTTTTCGTAAGCGTAATCGAATGAATATGGATAGTAAACATAATTTCACACTAGGCACCCCCTGAGACTATTAGGGTCTATTTACACACGCCTGCACATCAGACATATCTGATGCATGGAGCTGTCTTCATGCATCAGACTGCCACAGACTGTCAAATTATATCAATAGACGTGTGTATACACCGTGACTGGCTAGACGACGGACGCGTTAAAGGAGGTGTAGACATAAGAAGTCGATACCTGTTCCATTAAAAATGAAAAAACACCACCTTAATTTTTTACTTTTTTCCTAACTGAAATGGTCTTTCTGTTTATTTATTTACAACTTACTACGCGGGCGAGCGAAGCGACTAGTGAGTCGTTGATGATGATGTGATGTATATAAGTTACTAGTTACGCGTCCGTCGTCTAACCTGTCGCGGTGTATATGTCTATGGTAGGTATTTGGTTGAATATTTATTGTAGAAATTTAACAGTTTTGAATAGTCTGATGTGCTTGCAGGCGTCTGTATACCAATGTGTGGATGCAAAAAACTTGAATTTGAAAATACCTATCTGTTATAGGCAAAACAAATGTTATTTTCTAAAATTTACGCGAACAGTATATAACACATTGAAATGAAACAAGAAGCTAATTTGATTTTATCCTGACGTTTCGAACCCTTAACGGGGTTCGTGGTCACAAGGAGACTGAGCTGAGGTGTTTATTTATTTATTTATTTATTCAAAACACAACTATAGTCAACAGATAGAAAACATACACAAAAATGTTATATGGTACGACGTATCGACAAATTTTAAGGATATCCAGAAACAAACATTTTTGCCTGTCGTAGTTAACTCCACCTACCATGAAGATGACCATAGAATGACCAATAGTAAACCTTCCGACCTTTTTTTTGTGAAAGCCATTTGTTTTAGTTCATTGTTAATGGTTAAATAGAAATTCATTTCTTTCTTTAGATTCCTAATGGTGGATATCCAGAAAATTTGAAAAAAACAAAAGGGGCGGCCACTGACCCCTGCACAGAAAAATCGCCCTAATGGTGGATATCCAGAAAATTTACAAATTTCTTCAATGAATGTTCAACCATATGTCATATCATTAAGTTCAAAGTCTTGACATTTTGTGGTAGTGTGCGGGTGTGTGTTACCTACATAAAAAGATATTTCTCACGTCACGACACATTCGCAAAATGCAATGCAGTTTTTATTGTAATTTTACTAGAGTAGCTGTTTTTGCTCTTTACAATTTATGCGTCATAATTTTAGATAGATTATTTTTATTTTCTGAAATATCTGTAGTAAAATATCCTAATTCTTTCTCTTTTATTGCCTGGTCAAAGGAACAGGCATTGAGACGTGTTTGTCCAAGATACCGTAATCTTAACACAACTTGGACATTATCTTTACAACGCCTGAGACCGGTGGAAGTATTGCGCCAATACCGTATGCCCAATCGAAAAGATAAGTGATAACGATGCTTGATATTGATTTTCGTATTATTTTCTACAAAATTAATAATCAGGAACATCATGATGCTCTGGTTAGTTTATAATTTAACAAAACAGCTGAGCTCTGAATCGTTTTGTGTAGCAGGTTACTTTTATTTTTATACACGACTAGTTATTGCTCGCGGCTTTGCTCATGTGAAATAGTGATTGTTTGTAATAAAAGTCAAAACCCGTCAAAACCTATAGGGATAATTTTGATACTCTTCATAACTTCTTTAAAAATAACACTTTTTCGCGCAAACTTTTTTTACCTCTCTAGGGGAGGTTTTTCGAAAAATGCATCGAAAAACAAATCAAACAACACATCATTCTTTATTTTTATTGAAAAATCTATAGATTGATTAAATTATTAATTTTTATAGTTATTACTTCAAAAATAACGATTTCCTCAAAAAAACTTCTTCCCTTTTTTACTCCTTTAAAGGAAAATATACAAAAATGCTGAGACACGTCATTCTTCATTTCTTTTCAAAAAGCCAAATACCAATTTTCATGTATTTTACTTCAAAACTGATGGACTTTCATACAAACTTTTACCCCTTATGGTATGATTTCCGTAAAATCCTTTCTTAGTGGCTGATTACGTCACTCAATTGACCTACAGTCTAAATTTCATCTAATTAGCTTCAGCGGTTTAGGCTCGGCGATGATGAATCAGTCAGGACAAGTCATTAATGTTTATAGATTATTATTCTATAAATTTGGACATGGAATAGTTTGCCAGCACACGTTTTCCCTTCTTCCTATGATATGGGGTCCTTCAAACGAGGCCTCAAGAGGCACCTTGTGGGCCGCCAGAGTGAGGGTAACTGATGCTGCGTTGTTTTCACGCTGCACCAGTTGTCGTCGCATCTGGATTCCATATTCACTTAACATCAGGTGAAATGGAGTCATTTGCCGTGCTACGTATAAAAAAATATATATAAATATCTTCTGTGGCGCGTTACAGGAGAACCAAGAACGTAAGCAATCATACCGCGCTCGAGCATCGCACACATACACCCTCTCACGGACACGGTATCTCGGACCCTCTCAGATCAGTCCGAGCGCAGCTGTTCCGAGGTTCCGTGTCCGTGAATGGTTGTCTATGGGTGCATTTATATTTAAGCGCGTTAGTATAAAGTTTACCTTCTGCATTCTCCTTATTTTGTTTCTCTGGTTTTCGGTTACTTTTCTAATTTAATATTAGTAGCCTATCGGATCTCACTGCTGGCCAATACCTCTCTCTTTATTTTGTGCCAATGTCATTACCTTCTTTCTTTCCGTCTCTGATCAGGGATTCCATCAACGTCGAGTTAGGAGATGAGATTAGAAGTTCTTCTCTAGTTGAGGATTGCGGTGAAGTGCGCTATCTTCGGTCTTATCGGCACTCATCAGACAAGACGTAGGTAAACTAAGCGCTACAGTGTTGCAATAAAAACAGCAAAAGTCAGCATATATTTTAAAGACCGTAAGATATAAACTTGATAATTTGTCACACTTCCTTAGCACCGATAGTAACAGTGAAGTTCCCACGGCATCTTATTAATAACTAGTCCAACATTTCTCCCATGCATTGAACCAGCTATGACGACTGCTTTTCCTACATAATAAACAGATTAGTCGAACGAATGCTAATGAGCGCGCACTGTTGCACCACAAAATAAGCAGACTGCAGAAGTAAGCGCTAGAGCAACGGACACGAAATCTCGCAGCAGCTACGATCCGCCTGTTCAAAGATCCGCGTCCGTGAGAGGTATTCTGTGAGAGGAGCTCGATGGCGCAGTGGTTGACGAGCCCGGTCTGCGAGTGCTGAGGTTAAGCAACTTTCGCAAAGGCCGGTCATCGGATGGGTGACCAAAAATGTATCATCTTGAGCTTCTCTATGCTTCGGAAGGCACGTAAAGCTGTTGGTCCCGGCTACATTAGCAGTCGTTAACAACCACCAATCCGCACTGGGCCCGCGTGGTGGTTTATGGCCCATTCTCCATATCCATCCATAGGGAAGGCTCGTCCTCCAGCAGTGGAGACATAAAATGAGCTGATGATGATGATGAGAGGTTTTATGTGTGCGTTGTTCGACCGGGGTATGTATTAAGCTTTGTGATATAGTGAATTACACTATCAGCACGTACTCAATAGTACGTGATAATTAAGGTCTTCCTGATTGACAAGGCGTCCTTCCTCTAGTCACGTATAAATGTGATGTTAATTAGTATTTAAGATGATGCACTAGAGGATAAAGATTATTCATTAAACGCAAGACATTGTTTCATTTCGGGTCTCCGTCTCAACACCATTACATGGCGACCGTGACATGGTGTCACATGTCCGCGCCGCGAAATCGCTAGTTGAAGTCTACAAAATATCAGGAAAATAGTGCTACACGGGCCTACAAGAAGGACGAAGGAAATAAGAAGAAAAACTGTAAGCCAAAATTGTTTAACTATGGGAAACCCACAATCTAAAGACAATATTATTGTCAGTCAATCACCAACTCAATCGGCGGCAGCATCAACTCCCTTGGCCGTTGGGATGCAACTTTCAGAGATCTTTTTACTGACCATCGTCGTTGTACTAGCGGGCTATATAGTACTTAGGCTGCTACGTTACTTCAACGCACGACTATTAGAAGAGGTAGAACGCAGAGCGGTTCGACGGGCAATTGGACCAGCACAGAACGTGTAAGCCAGCACAAATTAATATAACTATGCTACCAAGAATCTATGTGTGTGTGTGAGTGATTTTTTTTTCTTCTAAAGTGTGTTCATGGCAAACCTGTCAGAACTCTTGAGTGAGCTTAAGGCTATTAGAGACTCTATTATTAAATTAAGTAAGGACAAACGTTATTCCGCTCAGGGGCAGAATAAGTTTTTAAGAGCAAAGGAAATTAAAAATATTTTTGAACAAATATCTGCAGACTTATGTAAAAAAGGGATAGATGCTGTAGAATTACAAATAACAAAAGCAATATCGTCAAAGTTTTTATGTAATTTTGAGGAAATCGAGTCACTCGTTAACCCGCATCATTCAGAAACGATCACAACCATGGCCACGTTCGATCTTAAAGTCGCGCTCACGCTCCTCCCAGTAGTAGATTGCGACGAAACGCAAATTAACCAACTAATAGACGGAATAGAGTATTATAGTAGTACCCTTAGAAACGAGGACCAGCCTCTGTTAATCAATTTTGTTTTAAAAACTCGTCTTTCTAGCAGTGCTAAAACAAAAATTAATAAGTCTTATGTGTCTGTGGCAGACCTAATAAAAGATATAAAAAATGTTTTAATTCCGATTAAATCATACACAGCCATTTTAGACCGAATGCTACGATGTAGGCAAGGAAACAAGACCATAGAAGTGTTTGGTAGTGAAATCGAAAAAATGTCCAACGATTTAAGTATAGCACAGGCTAATGGAGACGAGTCGGCATATAAATTATTAAAGCCGATTAATGAAAAAATGGCTATCAAGCGTTTCGCTGACGGCCTAAACAATGCTCGTACAAGCATTATAGTTACGTCTAGGTCCGTAAGCACAGTTAGGCAGGCAATAACTATAGCCTTAGAACAAGAAGACTCGGTAGTGAAACCACCAATAAACAATTATGTTAACTATGTTTCGAACCAGCGATTTGAAAAGATAAATAAAAACTATCATCAACAATATAATAAGTCACGTAACAACAACGCGACGAGTCAGCAAGGTCGGGGTCGTGCCTACTATAACTCGAATAGGTTTCAGGGTCAGCGCAACACCAGGTTTACGTCACCTCATAATAAACGTAGGAATGTACATTTCTTAGTTGACTCAGCAGAACAGTCTAATGACGAGAACGAAAGTGAACGTCAGAGTATACGTCAGAACGAACATCATAGCGATGATTTTTTTCGTTCTGAATAGCGCTGAGGTAGATATTTGTAGTTATGGTAGTGGTAATTACGTTTGTTTTACTTGTAGTCAAACTCAAATTTCTCTATTAGTAGACACAGGAGCAAGCATTTCAATTTTAAAGTTAGATTGGTTAAATAAACTCCGTAGCGTGTCCCGCGACGCAAAGCTAGTAAGGGATGAAATTAAGATTAAAGGAGTATGTGGGGATTTAGTATCAATAGGTTATGTTTATCTAGACTTATGTGTTAACAATTATAATTTTAGGCATAAGTTTTATGTGTTTAGCAACTTCCACTGTAAAAATGATGGAATTTTAGGAGAAGATTTTTGATTAAAATATAGTTGTAAAATTAACTATGAAAATAAGCTGGTTACATTACAGGATAAGATAAGTCTAGAATTAGGCTTAGGTAAAAACATAATAACGACTATTCCAGGGAGATGTGAGGTCGTAAAATATGTTTCGTCAGAGATAAAGGGCGAATGTGTCATTTTAGCGGAGGAAGTTATTGCAGGCGTATTTGTAGCAGGCGCCGTAGTAGTAGGAGACGGGAAAAAGATTCCGGTGCGATTTTTAAACACACGGGAAGAAGATGTAAAATTAAATAACTTTAGCCCGAAAATTAGAAAATACTCGGATTATTTCGTATGCTCTTTTGATACGGAAAACGGAAAATCTGTCGAGAGGGTTAAACAACTATTCGATTTTCTTAAATTAAAAACATATCTTGGTGATGAAGAGAGACGGTCTATTGAGAAAATATGTGCAAAATACGCAGATATCTTTCATATGCCGGGTGATAAGCTATCCGTTACAAACTTATACGAGTACAACATTAAACTGCAAAATGACGCGTCTCCTGTTTATGTCAAACCGTATAGAATACCGCACGCTCAGAAGGCTGAGTTAATAAAACAGGTAGGTAAATTGTTAGAAGAAGATATTATCGAAGAGTGTACCAGCGAATGGTCTTCTCCATTATTATTACTTCCGAAAAAAGCTGACAGTAGCGGTGAAAAAAAGTGGAGAATCGTAATAGATTATAGACTTTTAAATAAAAAAATAGTAGACGAAAAGTTCCCGTTACCAAATATACAAGAAATTATTGACTCACTTTCGGGATGCTTATACTATTCTCATTTAGACCTCAGTTCTAGTTATTACCAGCTAGGGTTATCACCAGAGTGTAGGAAATTCACTTCTTTTACAGCTGATAAGCAATATCAACTGAAAAGATTACCTATGGGTCTCAAAACGAGTCCTAGCGTATTTTCTAAACTTATGTCTATGGCTCTATCGGGTTTAAATTACGAGATATGTTTTCTATATCTCGATGACGTAATAGTTTTCGGGAAAAGCCTATCGCAGCATAATACAAATTTAATGAGTGTATTTGAGAGGTTTAGGTCAGTTAATTTAAAACTAAACCCTTGTAAGTGCGATTTTTGAGGAAAGAAATTAATTATTTAGGGCATGTTATTACGCCAAACGGGGTGTTGCCAGACAACAGTAAAATCGAGGTCTTGGAAAAGTTCCCAGTACCTAAAAATGTAAATGAGATTCGTCGTTTTGTGGCTTTTGCGAACTTTTATAGAAAATTCATAAAAAACTTTGCCACAATAGTGTACCCACTAAACCGTCTTTGTAAGAAACATGTCGAGTTTCAGTGGACGGAAGAATGTGACGTGGCATTTCAGACCTTAAAAAAGTCACTTAGTTCATTTCCTGTCTTAGATTATCCAGATTTTGGAAAAGATAATGTTTTCCGGTTGCAAACCGATGCGTCAGGGGTAGCCTTGGGGGCTGTATTATCAAATGGAAATAATAAGCCCGTAGCTTATGCAAGCAGACAATTAAACAGTTCAGAAATAAACTACCCAACCATTCATAAAGAGTTATTAGGGGTAGTGTGGGCTATAAAACATTTTCGACCATATTTATACGGACGAAAATTTAAAATATTAACAGATCATAGACCATTGGTTCATTTATTTAGCATAAAAGATCCTAGTAGCCGTTTAACTAAGTTTAGACTTTGTTTAGAAGAATATGATTTCGATATTGAATACATAAAAGGTTCCGAAAATGTAACGGCAGATGCCTTATCGAGAGTCATTATAACATCAGACGAGTTAAAAAATCTAAATTCAAATTTTTTGGGGGTATTAACCCGTTCAATGAAAAGAACCATGGAGCAAAATAATGAACCCGCTACCTCTGGAAGTAGCAGGGTTGAGCCCCCTGTTGATCATAGGCAACCAAGAGTGGTAGATATTATGCAGAAATCACAAAAAGATGTAAGGTTAGATATTTGTTCGTATGAAAACTTCGTGAAGTTGAGGAAAAAGAAAAGATACGTCTCACAGACGGGTGATATGTTATTTAGTGACTCTACTATTTACATAAATCAGGAATCTCTACTAACGGAGGCGCGCCGAGACGCAACGATAGGAGAACTGAGTGCATTATGTAAAAAATATAATATTGTAGAAGTCGTTGTGATTAAAAATGGGTTTAATAAAAAGTTTATTAAAATTTTGACCCAAACTTTCATGAAACATAAAGAATTACCGCGGTTATGTATTATTAATAACCAAGTTGAACATGTTACAAATAAAGACTTGATACGTGTTATACTAAATGATTATCATTTATTGCCGACAAGTGGTCATGTAGGCATAAATAAAATGACTAAGAATATTCGAAAAAAATATTTTTGGAGTAATATGCAAAAAGACATAACTGAATATGTGACTCGCTGTAAAGATTGCCAAAAGCAGAAATTTTGTAATAAAAATAATAAAGAGAAAATGGTAATAACCACTACAGCATCTACTTCTTTTGAAAAATTATATTTAGATATTGTGGGGCCGTTGGAGGTCGATAATTTGGGTAATAAATACATATTAACAATACAATGCGAATTGACAAAGTTTGTAGAAGCTTACCCAATACTTGATAAGTCAGCTGAAACTGTTGCTAGGGTTTTTACTGAAAATTTTATTTTACGATATGGTACTCCCAGGGTTATTGCGACTGACTGTGGAACGGAATTTATTAATTCCACGTTAGAAACAGTATGTAAATTGCTAAATATTGATAAGTTAAATTCAACACCCTATCATCATGAGAGTATAGGTTCGCTAGAAAACTGGCACAAACATCTCGGATGTTACTTGAGAATACAAACACAGAATCAGTCGGCAAATTGGAGTACCTGGATACCATATTGGTGCTTTGCTTATAATAATTCTGTAAATACTAGTACCAAATACTCCCCTTATGAACTAGTTTTTGGGAAAACATGTAACGTACCTAGTAATTTAGTTAGTAAAGTTGATCCCTTATATGTATACGACAATTATCCATCGGAGTTAAAATTTAGATTGCAAAAAGCTCATAATGATGCCAGGAACAACTTATTAATATCAAAACAAAGTAGAAAAACTAATTATGATTTAGATTGTAAGGAAGTACACTACAAAAAAGGTGATCTACTCTTGTATAAGAATGAAAATTATAATAAATTGAATGACTTGTATTTAGGTCCATTTGAAGTTTTAGAAGAGGTAGGTACTAATCTAAAAATATTAAAGAATAATAAAGAATATATAGTTCATAAGAATAGGACTAAGATATTTAGAAAATAAGAGTTTACTTTTCAGGGAAGGGATGCCTAGCCTTTTCAGGGGAGGAGAGCTTTGTGATATAGTGAATTACACTATCAGCACGTACTCAATAGTACGTGATAATTAAGGTCTTCCTGATTGACAAGGCGTCCTTCCTCTAGTCACGTATAAATGTGATGTTAATTAGTATTTAAGATGATGCACTAGAGGATAAAGATTATTTATTAAACGCAAGACATTGTTTCATTTCGGGTCTCCGTCTCAACACCATTACAGCTTACCTTCTGGGGGTCTCCTTATTTTGTGGTTGCACAAACGGACGGACGGACCCGCCCCCCAACCGCCTAACACTCTCGCTTTCGATCGCTTTGAAAGCGAGGCCCTCGCCTCGCTTTCTATTATAATATCAAAATATAATATCGAATAATATCGAAAGCTATAGCCTATAGCTTTTGATATTGCTTTCATATTGCTTTCGAAATGACAAGATGACGCCTCCTCCTCGCCTCGCCTTCAAAGCGATCGAAAGCGAGAGCGTTAGGCGGTCGACCCCCAGTGCAATGCAATATTGAGTAAGGCTAGAAGGCTTACTTTCATCGGCCAATTGTGTCAATTACAGCACGCCCGACGCCGTTGTATGTAATGGAAAACATAATTACAAACATTAGCTTGTAACGGTTTATGTTTTGTATGAGTTTTAATGTTTTGACACTAGACGGAGTTTATAACCATACGGGAACTTACTACCCAGTATGGGAAGACATAATTTTATGTCTGTTTTAATGTCCACTTGCTTTGTTTACGTGTTGTTTGGTAAATTGGTGTTTTTAATTATTACCTAGGTAGTCCCGGTTCGCCGTTAGGGCTGCCAAATCGGTGATCCCAGTCATCCTAGCGACACGTAAAGGGGAGGTACACTGGTTTTGAGATCCCTGTCGAGACCCTCGGGTCTAGGCAGGGAAACGGGAGCTGGAGGGGAGAACCCCACATAACCCTCCGCGCCTCCCCGGGGCGCGGTGGTACTCGGACGACAAGTTTTCCACTGTCAATAAAAAGTATTCCCGGTTCCATTAAGTTGTGTAAGTAAATACCGGGTATCGGTTCGGTGTGCACGTTTTGTGCACGTTTTGCATTCCTTGCTCTTTTTTTTTGGTGTTTGCTGATTGCTTCAGACGGCATTTTCGGTTCCACCGGACATTTTGGGGGTAGCGGCGACTAAGGGTTCCTCAAGTCGTGTGATCGAAACACCAGAGTTTTTTTAGAGGGAATGGCATCGCGCTCTATTGAGTGTCCCGTAAAAAGTATGTTTGTGCATAAAATGTAAAATAAACATTGGACAAAGAAATTTGACACAAACCCTGAAAACGGCCACTACACATTGGGGTTCACTGGACAAATACGCGATATCGCATACACTTGCGTATCCTGAAATAAATCCAAAATTTGAACTAGATATTCCGAAGCGTTCGAGTCGTACCTTCCTAAAAATGAAATGAAATTATCTATCAACACAAAACAAAAAACATTTCGGTTCAAAGTGAATTTAAATTATTTTTAAAATCGAATAACATTATGCTATAAAAATGTAAAAGGTAACGATATACTAAAAAAATATAATAAATTAATTTTATGTTATCGGTAAAGGAAAACCAGCTTCTCTGTAAAGTTGAGTACCTATAGGTACTAACCACAAATTTTCTGGATATCAATCATTAGGGCGATTTTTCTGTGCAGGGGTCGGTGGCTATACCCGCCCCTTTTGTTTTTGACAAATTTTCTGGATATCCACCATAGGAATCTTAAGAAAGAAATGAATTTCTATTTAAGTTTTAACAATGAACTAAAACAAATGGCTTTGACAAAAAAAAGGTCGGAAAGTTTACTATTGGTCATTCTTGGTCATCTTCATGGTCAGCGGAGTTAAATACGATCACCACGTTAAGGCAAATATTTTTGTAACTGGATATTCTGAAAATTTGTCGATCGTACCATGGCACGCGTTGACCGTGTCATGGGGAGCGTTAGATCATCGTGCTGTAACCATCAACTGTACATTTCCTAAGTAAAATTTTCACAATGGAAACAAAGGCTTGATTTCCATCACAAATCAGCAATTGTTCAAGTGGCCATTCTTCACACATTATAAATTGGCTACTTAACATGAACTTATCAGTTGTCACGCGTGCTACATAACTTCGATAATTAGGGGCGATAATGATAGAAACACCTCCAAATGGCAATAGGTGCATATCTAAATGTATATACCTATGGCATATTTTAATATGTACCTATTATAAGTGATTGTAAATTTTGTAATGTTACTAGGTATTATCGTCATAACTGCTCTTTGAAAGGAGAAACGTGACTATTAGAGGTAATTAATAATTATGTAGGTAAAAATATGGTGCTAGTACAGCACGTTGAACATTTTTTTATATCTAATGCTTTATAAATTTAAAAAAATACTTAAAATCCACCATTTTATAAACTCCGTATCAAGCATGCTAATCGAAATCTATGCCAGCAAGTAAGTATACTCACTCGTACCTATATAACCACATGAGTAAATACCCATGTGCTATAACAGTACCTACAACGGAGGTCGCTCAAATCCCCTTTAAAAATCTATAACGGAAACGATTCAAATCAAAACGACAATTACTATGTAGGTACAATAAGTTAACCTCGAGTCCGATTAGGTGCACTGAACATCCGAACAATCGCAATCAAAGAGAGGGCGCTTATCTACCAACAGTGCAATATTTTTAGTGCAAAAAATAGAAGTAGGTTTGCCAGGAGGAGCTCGATGGCGCAGTGGTTAACGCGCCCGGTCTGCGAGTGCTGAAGTTAAGCTTCTTCGCAAAAGCCAGTCATCGGATGGGTAACCAAAATATTTTCATCTCGAGCTTCTCCGTGCTTCGGATGGCACGTAAAGCTGCATTAGCAGTCGTTAACAACCACCAATCCGCACTGGGCCCGCGTGGTGGTTTATAGCCCGTTCTCGCTATCCATTCATAGGGAAGGCTCGTGCCCTCGCATTAGGGACATAAAAAAAAAATGAGTACACAATGTTGTCGTACTTTACATTGTCGATATCAATATCAATATCAAATAAGTAAATTTTATTTTCTCCACGTATATTATTATGATCAATGCAAGTACAGGAAAACTATGTATTGACTATACATAATGGTGAACTATGCAGTGTGGGCCGGCCTCCAATCAGGTGGACCGACGATCTGGTGAAGGTCTCGGGAACCATCACAATACCGGTCGTTGTGGAGATCCTTGGGGTAGGCCTTTGTCCAGCAGTGGACGACTTTTGGCTGAGATGATGATGATGGTGAACTTATTTAAGTGTGTGCTGAAACTGATTCCCGCACTCGATCGTTGTGGATTAAAATCGCACACATTTCTCTCATTCATTACAAAACCAAAGATAAACTATTTATAGTTTGAACAGAACAAAAATAATAGAGAACCATTAACGAATTCCTATATACGCACAATGGTCCACCTAAAGGACTAAGTACGGAAACCTTCACCGCTAACATAGAACATGAATTCCTATCTTGCTTTGACATTTTACCAAATGGTTAAGTCATAAAATGTTCAAAATAATTTTAACGCAAATTTTGTTGCGAACAAATTACAAAAACACAATTATGCTGAAAAAATTTCCACGAGCAGGATTTGAACCTGCATCCGGCGGGCTGGTTTGAACCACGATAGCTCAATTGAAAGAGCACCTGACCCGGTATGTCAGAAGGGTGCAGGATCAAATCCTGCTCGTGGAAATTTTTTCAACATTTGTCTTTTTTTTACATAGCTTCATACTTTCCTGACATTTAAAAAAATACCTAGGTAGGTACACGTCGATGTCCTACGTAATATACCATTCTGGTCTCGGAGTTCTTATGTTTATTATCGTTTAGAGTTCAATAAAGATTATGAATTTAGTTATATATTTAATCACATGCCGTATCCAAAAATATACAATACAAGGAAATCCTTGTCTAAATAGACAACCTTGAGAAATTGATTGATAATTTTATTTGTACACGTTGCGTTCTGTAAATGTTCCTGTTGTCTGAAACATATCCTTATTAACTCTGTATTTAATGAACTGGGCGGTTATTACCTATAATGAGGTAACGATCGAAACGCTTATGAGCTTAGAAACATTTTTTTTAAATAAAATTCAAAAGGATTTGGATTGAGGTTTTATTACTACATCCATATCCGTTTCATACCTGCCTGAGCTGTTTCGCCTTATTTCTAAGCTATTTAAACGCAAACACTCATAAACATTTACAGCTATCGCGAAATGCTATAGCAAAATTACACAGTACCATTTCAGCTGCCACAAATGAAGTGAACAAATTTTACCGCAAAATAAACTTGGAAATTCTATTGTTTACTTACGGTCCGAAGTACGGGCGGGGCTCGCGAGCTCCACCGCCGGCCGCGTATTTATGTATTTCCCACACGCATTCACTACAGTTGCGGTTATTGTTTCCTAGCAAAAGTTCGTATTAAATAAGTAATAAATATTAAAGGCGGTCCTACACAAGCCGACTATTTCGAACGCAAGATAAATCTAACGCGCACACCTGTTTGTATAAAATTAAATGTATGCGTTGCTTGAGCGCGTAAGCTTATATCTTCTGGGCTCCCTTATTTTGTGCATTGGTCCAACTCACCGTATGCAGAGGTAGATTCTATCATTGTAAATTGTATCAGGGTTTGAGATATTTATTTACAAACATCCATAATTGAAATGAAACCTTGTTAGTGTAGGATATAAAGACCTACCTAATCACTTGAATAGTTGCCAAAAATATAGCATTGAAAAGTAATTAGGATGTTGTGTGAATAAAATCCTTGAAATTTGTATGATAACATCATAAATACACACACAGGATGGATACCGCAGAACTGGAGCGTAGGCGGCAAATAGATCTCTGATAATAACATAAATTATGTAATGTACCTACATATGTAACATAGTACCAGTTTATCAATATGTGGTTTGATGTCCACGCTTTATCCTTGGGAAGCCTTTTGGAAATAAATATATATAAATTAGAATTAAAATTAAAAGGGTATTTAAGAGAATACTTTACGTCATATTTATTAGCTGGTACAATCTTTATAATGATCATGGAATTGCTCACGGCTAGTGTGTGAAAGCTGGCATTTGATTCAATAATGGATTACGTGTCTAAGAAAGTTATGTCATACCTAGTTATTATAGGGTAAGTAAAAACAGCAGATTTTGTATTAGTACTTATAGGTATAAGGTTAACAAATCACTAACTCCTGTGTTTAGGGTTCCGTACCTCAAAAGGAAAAAACGGAATCCTTATAGGATCACTTTGTTGTCCGTCTGTCCGTCTGTCTGTCAATACATTTTATCTCGGGAACACGTGGAGGTATCGAGTTGAAATTAAAACCATATATGTACTCAGGTCTGCGGTCCCTTGAAGCTGTGAAAAAGATACGGCCGCTTATGTCGCAAAAAACGTGTATTTCAACAATCTCAAGGGAATCAAAATTCATAGGGTATTTGCCGTTGACTTAAAACTATGAAGTTTGGCAAGGAATATCGTCTTATACTACAAGTATTATGTGTATTCCCTGTGTGGTGCCGGGGATAAAGAATTGCATCACCCCATATCTTCCTAAGGGTGTCGTAAAAGCCGACTAAGGGACCGTTCCAGAGAATGGGCAGCAGCTCTCTCTCAGATCTCTCTGAGGTTACTCTTAACCAACTGCGATCGCCAACCCGCCTGCCAAGCGTGGCGATTACGGCAAATACCCCTCATGGAGATCCGTGGGGGAGGCCTTTGTCCAGCAGTGGACGTCTTTTGGCTGAGATGATGATGATGATGATGATGATGATGATGATGATGATGATACTACAAGTACAGGGAAAAATCTGAAACTATACATATTTAAGCCGTCCCGCGCTGTAGGTATAATTAGCGGGCCACCTTACGTACGACCGTGCGTACATATGGCGCGCGAGGACTTAATTAAATCACAAAAAAAACAGGGTCTTTATGCAAGGAACGGGGGTTCCAACTTTTGAAGTAAGTTAACCGTGTCATGTGGGATATCGTATGAAAGTGCTTCATTTGCACAAGCTTAAACAGATTTTTAATTATTTTTATGACGTATAGTTTTCGATTTATGACGAAGAAAGAAAAAAGAAATACCTAATTTAGGTATTCTGAGCTGTTACTATAATCACAATTTCACAAAAATAATAATATAAGTAATTGTAGGTTTTGGAAATTGAATATCGGGAAAAGTTCGAGACTCGATTCCTAAATAATAAAATAAACTATATAAATTTGTACGGAATTCTCGGTGGGCGAGTCCGATTCGCACTTGACCGGTTTTTTTTAATAGCACGGCACATGGCTCCTCCTCATCACCTGACTTTAAGTGGAGATGGAGTCCAGACGCGAAGGCAACTGGTGCAGCGTGATAACGACGCAGCAGCAGTCATCCTAGCCCGCGGAGCCGCATTATACAAAGTAGTTTTCAATATTGGTTTAATAATTACAGGCAAAGATTTATTTATTTATTCTTTATTGCAAAATAAAATAAAATAAAGTACAAAAGGCGGACTTAATGCCAAATGGCATTCTCTACCAGTCGACCTAAGGGCTAGACAGAAAAATTTGTAAGCGGTGCTACAAAGAACGTAAATGAAACAGTAAATGAAACTAGTATATGTACTACATAAATTTGTAAGAACTGGAATATACATATTGAGTTTATTAAATTAAATGATAATAATATAATATACATACTATAAAATAAAAAAATAAAAAAAATTAATAAAAATAGACTACATAAACATAACAGAAGAAAAGATGATGGGAATCTCTTACGTGGGTGTTGACTCCTGTAGGAACAGTTTATACACCATTGTTTTAAATACAAGTTTACTTGGAGCTTGTCGGACTTTTTCGGGGAGAGCGTTCCATAATCGAATGGCCTGAACCGTGAAGGAATCTGCAACGAATCCTGAATGATGCAAAGGAGTGGCGAGAAGATGATTATTTGATGAGCGGTGTTGGCGGGCATGAGTTAAGCTAAGGAAACTGAAACTACATTTTAAGTGAGAAGCAGAATTAGGATCGTTTAGAATAGAAAATAGAGTTGTTAGAATTCTGGACTTACGACGTTGCGGGATGGTCAGCCATTTAAGCTGAAGACGATAGGAAGATATATGGTCGTATTTGCGTAAACCAAAAATAAAGCGTATTGAGTTATTGAGAAGACGAAAGAGTTATTGAGAAGAGAAAGATTGCCACATCATGGGTCCCAACAAACAGAAGACGACAACGTGGAAGGCCTAGACAGTAACTATTAAGTAATCTGTGCCTAGACGAAGATAGCGGGATGAGTTGGACTCCCCTTCGAACTAGCTCAGGATAGAGATAGGTGGAAGGAGGGAGGGAAGGCCTTTGCCCAGCAGTGGGAAAGTATTAGTGGCTGATAATAAATAAATTGTTTATGTTTGGAACTACTGAATGATTCTAAAAACACTATTTCTGATAGTGTTGTAAGAAATTCGAGTCTTGGAGTCTTAGGTATTTAATAAAACTTGAGCTATTTTTGAAGACTCGAGTCTTATAAATAATTCTTAGAGCTCAAGTCCTTCAGAATTTGGAGTCTTTTGTAAAAAGACTTGAGTCCTGCCAAAAAGAACTCAAAAGACTGAGTCTTCAGGTGGATACTTTTGATTAGGTTATTTGCGTTTAATGCAATTAAATCGTTACTAATTTTTATTGTACGATTTATTTTCAATCAGATTAGTAAATAAATATGGATGACGATATAAAATCACCCAGTATTACTTATTATAATACACCAACTTCTTAAAGTTCATGACTCAGTCTAGCTCAAAGAACTTAAAAGACTCGAAAGGACTTAGGAAACTCAAAGGACTCGGACTCATGTGACTAACGAATCCTAGTCTTGACAATCTAAGTCAAGTCTCGAAATGAAGACTAAAAGACTTGAGTTTTTTACAACACTAATTTCTGAGTGGGTTATATACGTATATGGAATCCATTATTCAAGCGGTCATTGAACGATGCTGCGGACGGAAGCTAAATCGAAAACCAGATCATCACACTAAAGAAATTCAACGTCAACCTCTTATCATCTGTCACGTGCTGAGTTTATTTATGGGTTCTCTTCAGTACGACAATTAAGTTTAAATGGGCTACATAACATATCTCCACCTGCGCGCGTACAAAAGCTTAAGTCATCGAACATTTTATAACATAACAAACAAACTTTGTCTTCCACATTCCTAATGACAAGAGAATAATTGATGGACGTGAAACAATGAGCCACGAGGAAAAAGGCATGAAAGGACACCACAGTCGGCACCTTGGCCGATGACATCATACACTTGCCGCGCCACACGCCGTCGCTATATATAGGGTTGCCATCTCTAAAATTTGGCAACCAGGACAAGACGCGTGAAAACCCCGGATTTTGGAGCCCAGAACCCGGACATGTCAACAGGTTTTTATGAAACTCGAATTAGAATTGATTCGAGTTTTAATTTTTGATTCGAGTGCAGTGCCAGTGTCGGTTCGTCGGCTGTCCACACCGTTAGCGGCGCGACGGGCGATCCAAGACTTTAATTTTTTTAAATCCGGGCTACAAAAGAAACTCCGCCCGGACACTCACCGGACGCCCTCTAAACTAGGACAAATCCGGGGAAACCCGGACGGATGGCAACCCTAGCTATATAGATATTAAGAATGGACTATTACAGCATTATATTAGGTAATTTCGTATTATGATTTTAAGTGTTGACATCATTGCTGTAAGTAACACTTCATTGGTCAGTGACATTTCTATTATAGGGCGGGCGACACAATACCTCACAAAGCACTGGTGCCCGTTGTTTTTCAGTTGGGGATTCTGTGATGAAGTGCGCTTTGATCATCGGCCTTGTCGCCATTTTTTATCGTAAAAAAAGGGATCACAAAATTCCGCTTGCTACGGTCCCGTCATCAATAAATAAATTAATGATTTATAAACTAATAATTATTTGGCTTTGAGGAGCTCGATGGCGCAGTGGTTAACACGCCTGGTCTGCGAGTGCTGAGGTTAAGCGACTTTCGCAAAGGCCGGTAATTGGATGGGTGACTAAAAATTTATCATTTAGAGCTCCTCCGTGCTTCGGAAGGCACGTAAAGCGGTTGGTCCCGGCTGCATTAACAGTCGTAAACTACCACCAATCCGCACTGGGCCCGCGTGGTGGTATATGGCCCGTTCTCCATATCCATCCATAACGAAGGCTCGTGCCCCAGCAGTCGGGACGTATATGAGCCGGCGATGAATTATTTGGCTAATAAGTACTAGGAGTAATGCATAAATCTACAATCTTATTTACAACATAAAGAAGGTAAGAGTACTTAACTGCCGGTCAGCAAGATATATTTTTAAGTAAGAAAGTAAATAGCCTATAAATGTCTCACAGCTGGGCAAAGGCCTCCATCATTGAAATCAAGTCATCACTACAATTGATGGGTATTGGCTTCATCATCACAATGCGGGTTGGTGATCACAAACAATGGCTATTCATCGAAAAGCTCCGAAACACACTTTGCCCGACCTGGGAATTGAACCTGGAATAGGGTATCGGGCCGAGCGCTTTGCCATTCAGCCACCGAGGTGTTATATCTTTAGTCTAAGTTTTTGGCTTGAAGGACCTTGGTCTATTAGAGAAAAATAATTAAACCGGAAGGGCGCTAAGAACCTATCCTTGTTGTCTCTGTCAAACAACGAAAGAATGGATGCGGGAAGGGATTTCGGTGCGGCGCGCGCAGCAAAAGCAAACTCTTCTCGCGAACTTAATTAGCCCATACCATCAGCTCGGATCTGCTACCGTGCATGCGTTCATTATCACATGATCCTTAAATATTTATAAAATCCAGTGAATGAATTAAACGCCCACCCGACCCAGCCAAAATCGAACCTGGGTCTTCCGCAATCCGGGCTGCACTGATCGCTATGCTACCGTCAGCTTCAGTGCAGCAATAAGCACTTAAAAATAAAAAGTAAAATTTACATGATCCTTAGTTCATCATGTAAGATAAACGCATTTCCATGGTGACAATAGGATTAATAAGTGGTGAAACACAAAAGCGAAAAGCACATAAAAACGAAGATAGCTAAAATAACTTACCAAAGCAAAGTCTTTTCGTAGTTATGGTAACCATGCTCAGATGGCCTCAGGCAGCCTTTTCAGTGTCACAAGACTTTTTTGAGGGTGGCAGGAAACTTAGGTTTCCTCAAGCAGTATGATTTATACATTATCAGTGTCCTAATTGGCATCACACAAGCGTGTCCCCTTTCCCTACTAGATTCTTGATGACCAGACCATTTGGTGTCTTGCATGCATGTAAGGAGCCCTGGCTCTGGCTCTTTGTGTTTCCAAGACGTTGAGGCTTTGAAACACCTTTCATGTGTGCATTTAATTTTGTTTGTTGAAGGGGCAGAGCTCTGTCATTCTTTTTTATTATATGGCAGTTATTGCTTCTTATGCTGAAAGGAGTCCAGATTGTCCTTGAAATTGTTGAAAATCCTCTTGAACTTTCATTTATAAAAATATTGCATTAACCTTTTGAACGCCACGGTCGGCACTGGACGACAAATGAAAAAGTGCCCAACACGCCACCGTCGTGTATAGCCGACGAGAAAACGAAATTTTTAAAATACAAAATAAATATACTAAATTAACTTTTTTGTGTTTCTTTTTCCTATTATTTAAAAGTACAGTAATGATATATTGTAAAATGGCACGAAGATATATCCATTAGTTACATTTCACTAGCAAAAATTATCATTAAATATTGCTAATCGAAATCCTTAAAAAGGTGTTCTCCTCACGCCACAGTCGGCAAGATACGACAGCTAGTGAAGGGTAAGTTAGGTAAATTTATTGAATAGTGCAGAATAGCTATTGGCATATAATAGTTCGTAGCGGCCTCGCTTTTTGTAAATTTTGCTTACCTTTTTAATGAAAACCAAAATAGTAGAGAAAGATTTTCATAAAATGCGCGAAGGCACTTATTTGAGCTCCTAGATTGAACTACTGTTCTAAACAAATGAAATAAAAAAAATAGAATGTTATCTCTTATATAGTCGAATAGTTCGTAGCGGCCTCGGAATTTTTAGATATCATTGATTTTACATTTTACATTTTTACATTTTTACATTTTACAAAACTTCTAAAATCGCTTTAAGATCGATGTGAATTTCTCCTATCTACGATAATATTATTGAGCAAAATTTATACCAGAATAATTGTTACTTCATGAGGAATAAACATTTAATAATGAATTTATAATCCTATTTCGATAAAAACGATAAATACAACTGCAAAATTACTATAAAATGCGATGCGCCGGCCGTCCGAACTCAGCTTTTTCTCGCAGAGTGGAAATTTGTAATACTAAGGATGAATTTATTATTCGATAAAAACGATAAATACAACTGGAAAATTACTACAAAATACGAAACTGGGCATTTTACGCAAAAATCACAGTCGAGATGTAATAGGCCTCTTAATAATTAGTACTCTAATAGACAACCTTTTCTTTACCTTGTTGTTTATAATTTTTAGTTTACTTGAAATGTCACATCCCTACCTCACACGCGAGAAAGTTGTCAAAGGTCGTGCCAACCACGCCATAGTCGGGTCTTCCCGACAGCGGATGACTTCACGAACGAGATTAGTGATGTACCTTATTATTATCTGATTTATTCGTTTGCAGTTCTAATGTCTACTTTTACTTTGTTTAGAATTTTGTAACTGCTGTTAAATGATACGAAATAGTGTCAAATAAAGATTGATATAACGAGTAATATTTTATTTCAAAAATATGTGACGAATAGCAATTATTAAATTGGTTATTGACAAATTATCGATAAGATCGTTGGCATTCCTATTTTATTTGTAGGTATTTGCTCTGAATTTGTGGCTTGGCGTGGAAGGGGCGCCAATGCGTTTGCGCTCTGGCGTTCAAAAGGTTAAGGGAAACAACAAAATTGTATGATTATGCCTTAAATTTTGTATCTTATTATTACAAACATCTAAAACTAAAACAGTGATATAGAACTGTATTGACAAAAATTATGAATAAGAGGTAGGTACCTATTATACTACAAGTATTATCTCATCTGTGTTTAGAAGTTTTAAGTAAAAAGCAGAATGTAAAAGTATGTTGTTAGATTGATTATAATTATTTTATATTAATAGAATGGTATTGAAATAAATAATATATTATTATTAAATTAATTTAATAAAAATTAAAAACAGAAATATTATTTATTTATTGAAGTTTGAGTTAGATAGCTTTTTGTGATTGAAATGTCTAATAAATGGTATTAGATGTTTGCACCATACAACATTATTTACAATAAGTAGGTAGTTATTATATGTTACATTTTTTACTTTACATTTAAGTAATAATTTTAAAAATAGGTCATAAAATGTGAAACATTCACTATATTGCTTAATCTTTGGACATATTTATAAATAGATAGATAGTGGCATCTGGCGTCCCTGCGAATAAGGCATGGTGGGATTGGTATTTGTCGGGTACAAGACACGGCGTTACCAGCTTTCATGGCTTCCATGCATGGAGCCATGCATAAGTCTTGTTACTCACATACTCAACGAAAATGGTAACGGATTGTGCCTTTTGCGAGTAAGGCTTTGGCTTCTGTCCTGGTCATGATACCCCCCCGATCACCCTGAAATTCAATGAAACTGGGACGATGTTAGATCCAATTTAACCCTCGCTGAGCTTAAGGACGGCGCCAGCGCATTGGATTTAGCAAGGCTTAGAGCGGTATCGCAACGAGAAACGGGCGCCTGGCCGCATGCGTTGCCTTTTCCACAATTGGGTACTTTTATGGACGATGATTCCTTGCGAGTGGCGGTAGCGTTGAAGCATGGTTGCAACATTTGTGAACCACATTGTATAAGCGGAGCTCGTGTTGAGGCCAATGGGCACCATAGGTTGAGCTGTTGTAGATGCGCTGGCAGGTTCCCGACACATCACGCTCTGAACAACATCATCCCACGGGCATTAATAACCGCCAATATTCTGTGCGTTCTGGAGCCCCCGGGCTTGAGCCAAACAGACCGCAGTAGCACCTTCGCGACGTCGCACATTCAAGGCACAATGCAGATTGCTGGGTCTGCTGCTGAGAGTGCCATGAGGCAGAAACATTTGAAGTATGCTGCTTTCAAGTCACAGTGTACCACTTTCTCCCTTTCGCTGTAGAGACTTCTGGGGTGTGGGGCATGGAAGCGAAATCTTTTATTGCTAAACTAGGGCACCGTTTAGCAGATTGTGGGTATGATCGCCGCTGCGGGTCAAACCTGGTTCGGAGACTCTCCCTGGCAATACAACGTGGTAACGCTGCCGGTATCATGGGAACCTTTGAGCCGGGGGTGGCCTGTGGTGGTCTTTTAGATAAAGGTTTTAGATTAAAATATTTAATTACCTATTATAATTATTTGTTTAACAACTGTATTCTGTTTTGTGTGTCAATAAAAACAAGAACTAAAGAAAATAGAGTTATGACCCCCCAGGGTGCATGTAGGTCTACCTACAACAATATTTCCACAATGTCAATATTTTGTTTTAATTTAAATTATTATTTTATTTATTCAGTTACGAATAAACCAAAATTTGCGTTAAACATTACAAAATTAATATTTTGTAAATTAAAAAATGCATAAAATAAGGTTTACGCTAGCAGGCATCATTAATTCATGCAGATGAGTGTACTTTAACATTACAAACCCATGTATAATCAAGTGTTTTAACAAGGTTATAGTTTGACAATACATACAATTTCAATATACAGATTCTCATTAATTTAATAAGCTCACATAGGTAATAGCACAAGATACCTAGTTGGAAAAGTTAAATAAAACAGCATGGACTTACATGAAACTTTTATAACTACGCTTATAAGCCGGAGGTTTTGGTGTTCAGTAGCTTAAATGAAAGGTCAACGGGTAGTCTATTTAAAAAATACAGAGAATAAATACACACACTCACCTCAACTGTAAATTCTCAATAAACTTGTCTGTCGTAAGATTGTCCAACAAGACAAAGTCGGGCACGCCGACTTCTGGCTGGGCCGTCATAGTCACTTTGTATTCCACAATAACAATAAAATTTTCAGTTCACACACAGTACAGTAATTTTTTACAGTATTTAAAATTAAGCAAAACAAACCGTTAAAAATAAAACAACCATGAGCACACCCCTCTCTCACAACATCGCATTCAAAACTGACGTGTATAGGGATCCGCAAACAGTATCGATACCTCAGAGTATCGATACTTTTGTTTCGATACCAAGTACTTTTGGATCGATACTTATGTTCCGTGGCTTTTGAGGTATCGATTCTTTCTAAAAGTACTTTCTAAAAGTATCGATACTTTCCTTTTCCTCATTTCTAATAAATTATTAGCTTTATCATCATCATCATCATCATCTCAGCCAAAAGACGTCCACTGCTGGACAAAGGCCTCCTTCAAGGATCTCCACAACGACCGGTTTTGTGCTTCTCGCATCCAGCGGCTTCCCGCGACCTTCACCAGATCGTCGGTCCACCTTTATCGATTATTATTATTTCTTTATGAAAAAGAAAAAAATATTATCGATATTTTAAACAAAATATTTGTTACAACACTACTAAAATTCCCACTTATTGCCGAGCACTTATGTTTGTTAGCATTTTATTTTTTTGAACTGTTTCAGTAGTTTTTTTACGAGTAACCTTAAATAGTTTACGGGTTGAATAATTTGTGTTGTGTGTTTTTGTTGTTTAAACTATTTCAATTATTCAGTTTTCTGATATTTGCAGCCCTTAATGGTATTATTGCATTATTTGCACTGCATATTTCAGTTCTTTAGTTATAAGAAATTACTTCTCTGACATATTCCTGAATTAACAAGTAGCAACAATAAGCCACCAAAATATGTGAGTTATTTGTAGTACACGACATTATTCTTTTGCTTTCGTCTCATCTCACTCGGAATCAAAACGTATAATATATTACTCGTACAGTCGTATTGCATTTAAAGTTAAATCAATCTAAAAAAGATGCCGCCGCCAGGAGGAACCAACAAAATGTGGAAGTATTTAAAAAAAATGGAAATGATACAGCTACGTTACCAGTTTCTAAACATCTATTAGATATTAGTAATTATTTTGTAAGACACGTTCCTGCTAGATTATTTTGCGAAACAACACCAACAACACTCTATTCAGGTATTTTATAAATGTAATAAAAAGTACTCGATTCCTACAGGTATCGATACTTTTGTTCTGATACTTTTTGGAATCGATACTTTTGCGTATCCCTACTGACGTGACGTGACGACTGACGTTGTTTGATTTTTGACACAGATAGTAGTTTTGACAATTGCCGTACGTGACAGATAAAGGCAGACGAGCGACGTTAGCAGCTAAAGTTGCCAGAAAATAAATAGAACGCTTACAATTTGTTATACAGATAAAATAATTGTAACTAGAGTTACACTACATATTATTACTAATATATGTACATACTTTAAATAAAGTAAAATAATAGTATTAAAAAAATATTTGTGAAGACATATCGTAAGCCTTTTACTGAGATTGGAACGTGAATGGATCGCTCGCCGCCATTTTCCTTGTTGTAGGTGCATCAAATGTCATAATAATTTTAATTTTTCTGAATATTATTATTTCTTTTGGCTTTTACGTTGTAGAAGTATATTTTTTACTTATACTTTTTAAGTATTTCAAACTGTATACTTTATATAAGGTGGAATTTTACGTAACCGATAAGTCGTGGTGATTTCTTTGAGGTCGTCATTTCAAGGATCCTTCATATTCTTCAAAGAGGATCATCTTCATAAAAGGCAGTGAGTTATACGCCCACTGTTGTGTTGCATCGTAAGAATATATAGTGTATGCGTATCGCGTTCTTATAATTTCTACAGCGAAGGAATGAATCAGTGTAGTGGATCGTAACGCTTCGGCTGAACTTTTTTGGATTGATGGGACAATGAGCGATTCGCCAGGAGTGGAGTGGCTCCCGGCGTACAGCCCTGGGCCGCCGCGCCACAGCCCGCTGGGGCCCATCCCTCGGTTTTTGTATGAAGATGTGCAGCCATTGTCCCTGCAGCAGGAAAATAACAACAAGGAAGGCGACCAGAAAGAGAACTCCAACAAAATAATACACGCCAAACCAGCGTACAGGTAAACTCAGTTTTATCCTCAACAAGTACCTAATTTAAAAACTATGAATAAGTGTAAATGACTCATATCTGTAGGTCACCTCCTAATGCTGACTAATCATTAAATAGTATAATACCACAATTTACATGTTGTTCATTTTATATGACAATGTTTTAGAATTTGTGAGCAATATGTTTGTGTCACTTTATGCTATATATACTCATAAAAGATACAGAGTGTAATCAGGGAATATTTTTGTAGTATGGGTGCCTACTAACATTAACTTTATGTTAGGATGTAGTAGTTAGTACTTAATACTACATTCCTAGCATTCTTTGAAAAACTTAAACAGTCAAGTAATATTTTGGTGGGCACAGTAATACCTAATCTCAGTGATAAAAATGGATATTATGTATAACTGTTAAGATGGTCAAATCTCCTAATTACTTGCCAAAGAGATAATTTTAAATCATGTTGATAGGTGAACAATTAATTGATAAGATAAATTACATTTTGTATCTTTCTAGCTGCAAGTAAATACTATGTTATACATATTTCATAAATAACTCAATGTTAAGAATTTAAAACAACATATATTTTTGAGAAACATATAACCAAATTTTACATCATGAAATATGCCATTTTATGTTTTTTGCAGTTATGCCAGTATGATCAGATTGGCTATCAGCAGCTCTCCAAATGGCAAGATGACCCTCAATGAAATATATAATTACATCTGTAATGCTTTCCCTTATTACAAAGAAGCTGGCAAAGGATGGATGGTAAGCTTGCTGAAAACCTCTTGTAGCAGAAGATTTATTCTTGGCATGTCAATGTTTAGATAATGTTGTTCCCAAATAGATTTTACTACATTTCAAAGGATAGAGAACTCAACCTTGCTAGTCCAATGTTTTATATATTGTAATTTTTAATTTAATTTCAGCACTGTTGTAATAACAAAAATACATCATAATACTAAGTACTGCTTTTAAATGATCTTAATTAAATTCTTATAATATGTTAAATGATAAAAGTAAGGCAGATTTTTTACTAGTAAAATATGGACTAATGTTAATCTCTGCTTCTGCTTAACATCAGATGGAACTGAGTCATTTACCTAGTAAGCTACCTATATAAAAAAGTCTCATAACCGGAGCAGTCTTCTTCTTGTCAATAAAACCAGACTTGTTAACCATATTTAACTTTGGTGCACATTTAAGAATAACAGAGTTTAAGATTAATTAAAAATCATGATAATGGTTAAGGATAGTGATACAGATATGATCATGGGGCACCGATGGGCGCTGGCGGCGGCAGGCTCCGCCAGAATACCAGCGTTTTTGGGATACGCTTCGTTCGCAACAACACAAGCTGAGGCGGGATCAATCAGGAGATTGACCTATTCTTTTTTTTATGTTTTTTTATTTTTATTTTATTTTTTATGTACTTGTGTGGTCAATAAATGTTTCTCTCTCTCTCATATATATATGTGACCTCCTTTTCATTAAGTCTAAATAGAAACAGGCTCCTGAAGTAACTGCACTAAACAAGGGTCATTATTTTATATTTTACAGAACTCAATAAGGCACAACCTGTCCCTAAACAAATGCTTCATGAAAGTAGCGCGCAGCAAAGACGACCCCGGCAAAGGGTCCTATTGGGCCATGGACACCAGCTACAAGATGGCGGAGGTCACGCCGCGCCGCCGCAGGAGCCTCAGGGTGAGCTTGGCCCTTCA
Organism: Eudonia mercurella; assembly: GCA_963082485.1. Taxonomy (NCBI): domain Eukaryota; kingdom Metazoa; phylum Arthropoda; class Insecta; order Lepidoptera; family Crambidae; genus Eudonia; species Eudonia mercurella. The sequence continues at coordinate 18,153,354 of OY720033.1, read as the reverse complement.
GTTTTTAACTTATCAGAGCTGTGAAGGTTACCCTATATGTGTTTACAGCTACGCTCCGACATATGATTACAGTAATTCAGTGCTATAATTATCTGAAAGGTGAAGAGAGTTTTCCTGTCAGAAACATAACATATCCCTGTATGTGAAATGATATGTTATGCACAATACAAAAATAACGCATGTTTTTACTAATCATCAAATAATACTGAAAACGGTTATTTGTTTTTATTTCCTATAAAACCAAATGGAGACCTTGTGAAATATGAAAATGTATACTTGTTAGGGCTTATTTGTTTCGAAAAAAGTATGTGCAGCGCTAACTAGCCTGTGCATGTGTGACGAATCGTCCTACAGACAAAACACAAACTGGAGGGCTGGAGACTCAAAACCAGCTACCACGAATTTTACCAGATGCCTATTTTACTCTTACTTATAAATATAACTATACTTATATATATAACCTTAAGAGCAAACAAAGTAAGTAAATACTTACTTTTTTGCTGTTAAGGTTTGCGCAGTCAACAGTTAGTCCTCGGTGTACTTTTTGCCTTAAGTATAATACGTACCATGAAAGCCTTAAATTCCAAACGTTACTGATGAAAGTGAACTGATAGGTGTATTTTACGAGGTTTGTGTTTCTCCGTGTCCCCGCCAGATGGCGCCGTACAGCCCGGAGTGCAGCTCCAACAGCAGCGGCGCGGACGCGGCGCCCACGCCCCCCGCCACGCCCACCTCCCCCGCCGCGCCCACCTCCCCCGCGCCCAAGGCCGCGCCCCTCGCCGGGGTCAAACAGGAGCCGGGCGAGACGGGTGAGCGATGCCACTCATCTGTACACGTCATAATGTATCTATGTATCGTCAAAAGAAAGGACAAAAAAGTATTTTGCAGCATTTTAAAATATTCAATTACAATAGTTAACAAAAAGGACGACTGATGCGATTTATGTATTGACTACAGCTGGTGAGAAATAAGGTGGTGAAATAAGATAAAGTGATAGTTTTTAAATCTGAGTTTGCTTTAATAATAATTGTCACCCCAAAAACAACCTATAAATTATTAAGGTGCAACAATAATTAAATAGTAAATAATATACGGTCCTTCGAGTCGGATTAACATGTAATATTGATACTTATTATATTATGAAGATAAAATCTTCAATTGACTGACCGTGATCATGTCATAGTCGTTATCATCAGAATTGTCTTAAACAAGATTTTACCACACCCAATGTAAATGTTTTATATCAGTTGTTCCAGATACAAACCACACAGACGACGCGCTGTCAGTACTCATGAACGAAGAACTGATGACGGACGTTGACATCAGCAGGGGTAAGTGTTTCGTGATTTCCTTTTCTTGTTCAGTTCCAGCGGTAGAGTTGTTTCACAAATCCCGTAAATCCGTTTCATCATCAGCCTATATTAGTCCACTGCTGGACATAGGCCTCTCCTTGTGCACGCCACCGAGCACGATCCGCGGCTACTCTCATCCAGCTCTTGCCAGCCACCTTGCGAAGATCGTCGCTCCACCTAGTCTGAGGGCGTCCTACACTACGTTTGCCGATGCGCGGTCTCCACTCGAGAACTCGTTTACCCCAACGGTTGTCGGTTCTGCGGCTAATATGACCGGCCCACTGCCACTTCAGCTTGCTGATCCGATGGGCTATGTCGATTACTTTCGTTCTCTGTCGAATCACCTCATTCCGAAGTCGATCCTTCAGAGAAACTCCGAGCATAGCCCTTTCCATAGCTCGCTGAGCGACTTTAAATTTGTGAACCAGCCCTACCGTGAGTGTCCACGTTTCGGCTCCGTATGTCATGACGGGTAGGACGCACTGATTAAAGACTTTCGTCTTTAGACTTTGTGGAATAGGCGACGTAAAAACCCGACGTAGTTTCCCATATGCTGCCCAGCCCAGCTGTATCCTTCTGTTAGCCTCTTTCTCGAAGTTGTTTCTACCCAATTGCAAAATCTGCCCGAGGTAGACGTATTCCTTAACAACTTCGAGAGCACCGCCTTCTACTGCAATCGGTCCCGGAATAACATGTTCGTTGAACATAACCTTGGTTTTGTCCAAGTTCATCCGTTTACGGACACTCAATATATAAGATAGCCATTCCCGCAGTGGTTAAAGATACCAAGAAGTGCGCTTCCACGTTAGGTCTTTTCGTGAATCAGGTGAGACGAAGGGCAAGAGGCTTCCCTGTAGTATATAAAAAAATAGAATAAAGTTACCACCCAAGTACCTATTGGTTGCCGCTAAGCAGCGGATTCACTTGCAATGCTGTGTTAAAGGCTAGGAGATTCAGTAAAATTACCAGGCAAAGAGATTATATCTGGAGACTCAATACTCGATACATGCTGAGTTTTTTTTACCGGTTCTTCTCATTAATTCTCCCGCCCTGTAGACTTACGAACCGATGGCGTAGTAACATTCATAAGACCTCAATGTAGCCTAAACCGAATTAAACATTTTAATATTATGTTTATTGTAGTTTTGTGGAGAGAAAATAAATAAATTTTATTATTATTATATTATTATATTAATATTGTAGCCTAGTAGGGCTGTCTCACTCCGCACTTTAAGTATAAAGCTACAAGTATATCGGCGGGTCTGTTTAAAAGGCCGACAGGATATAAAAGCTAAGCGATAGAAAGAGACGGTTCGTCGCTCTCGCAATCGTCTATCAGCTGCACCTCGCGCTTCGCAATCTGAATTGAACTTTATTTTGTCTCGGCTAGAATCGCTATTTAGTTAAATGTTTTTCTGGTCCTACTCTGTGCCTGTGTAAACCGATTTAACATTTTGAATTTTATAGTCGGAGTGACCGATTTTTTTATCGGTGAAAATGAAACGTATGGAGTTCTACGTTGCAACGCATACGTCCAGC
>OY720033.1:18008578-18150263 GCA_963082485.1 Eudonia mercurella | reverse complement strand
TGTGTTGGGGGTTGAGCGGGGGTTGTTGGTGGAAAATGTTAAATGATAAAAATGTTTATGTAACGGAGTAATTATATTGATGTTCTACAATGTTAAATAATGTTAATGTTTACGAGTAGGTGACACGACCGTCGACGTAGCGCGGAAATGTACATACTAACTTAAAACTATGTCAACCGATGCAAAGTGCATCGGCGCGGCTGCGGCGTGCTGTGACGTCAAACACAGAACATCACAGTGTTTGGTGCTATTGCATCGAACATCTTGCCGAGGGCCGAAGATGACAGAAATATACAAATAAGAGTTAAACTTTGAAAGTACACATAATAAGAAAAAAAATAATGTTAAAGTTAAATAAGAATTATAAAAAATATAGATAAGATATTTCAAAAAATATTCTTAAAGTTCCTAAGCATTCCACTTATAAGTTTTCCCGAAATGTTTGTTTTCTAATCACTACGGGGGAGAACCCCTTTCTACATATCTTGGCACACTTTCACTTTGCACCCCGGGCACTACTCGCGCACTATTATCGCTTATGTTAACTGGCACTTCACTTAGTCGCTGCGCGCTGCGTTCCGCGGGCCGCGGGCCGGCAGCGTCCAGGGCCGCCCGCGGCTCCGGGGCCGCTACCGGCGCCGCCGGCGCTGCCGAGCTCCAGAGCGACGCCGTACTCGACGGCAGCCGTAGATGACTGCCACCACTGCTACTACTCCCAGTATGCTGTATATCATCGTGTAGTGGTGCAGGTCATGGACGGAGAGAGTATCGTACAGCGGTTCTTGTTCTTTCATCACCTTTATCTGTTGTTCTAAGACTGAGAATATCTTGTTGGAGCTTTCTATTTCAGTTTGATTTTCTGGGATGGTTTCTATCGAAAAGTTTAATATGTGATTTATAGGTGCTATGAAGGGTTCAAAGGAATCTTTCGTATCGATTCTATTTTCCAACTTGTTGCGTGTGAATATCGTAACTTTATCTGTTTTTACTTCGCAGTTAGGGTTTATGTTTACTATGTGCGCTCCGCTCAGCTGATGTATTGTAACTTGATCCTCGCAGAGCGTACGTATTTGACATTCGCCGCAACAAAAATATAAATACTGATTTAATTTATGTAAGCCCGTCCATTTATTATGGCAAGGATTAACCTTTACTGAACACTGGTCTATATCGTTATCCTTTCGAACGCAAAGGTCATTGTCCGTTTTCATTTTGTAAATCGGAGTTTGTAGTTGGCATAAATAGGTTAATTCATCCCGTGGCAAACAGTGATCCCAATCGGCTCTAGTTACAGGTAAGTAGGAGTCTTTATGTAAGTTAATCGCCACGTATTCTTCAATAGGAGATACTGTTAACATATTTCTTCCTATCTGATATGGTACGGGTAAAATGTTGTATAAGCTGTAACTGTCTCTGCTTATTAGAGGCATTTTTATTTCAAATATCAGGTATTGCTTCGTTACTTTTGTTTTCATAGTGAGTAAATGATATATATTTGCCACATTAGTTTTAATGTTTGATATAGGGACAGTCAAATCCTTTGATAAGTATCCGGAAATAATACTTAGTTCATGTTGTAGCTGCCGAGGATCTAAAATATGGATGTTCATTCTTCCGTTGTATATATTTGTGATTGTTTCCAATAGAGCATCTTGAACATTTTTGAGATGAGTCAGGATATTATTCGCGGCCATGGCTAACAGGGTAAAGTCTATTTTACTTTCGTCTTCCTTAACTTGTTTTACCAAAGTATTCGATGTTTTATCGAGAATCGATAAATGTTGTTGTACAATAGTGGTTTGTTTCTGTATCGACTCTTTGGTTTGTTTTAATATGTTAAATTCAGTTTCCATAACCGAAGTCTGGTTTTTCCATAGCAAAGCCAGGTGTTTTTCATTTTCGCGTACGAGATTAATATCATTCTGATATTGTTGAGCGAATTGGTCATCGAGTACTCCGAATAACGTATTCGCCAGAGACCCGACACCGTTAATAATGCCTCGTCGAAGCCGCTGCCGATTGGCACGAGCGTCAACATATTTATTTAATAAAACTTCATTATTACGCTCAAGTTCGTCGTACGAGTGCTGTAATTGTAACACGATAATCTTGCAATCTGAGAACGGTTTTAATGAATTACACATGTTTTCTAAGTGTTTATAGTATTTGGTGTAGGTCAGGGTTCCTTGCCAGTACGGATCTAAGTCATAATATGCAATTATTTTCCACTCATCCCGAATTATTTGGATATCAGATATCTTGTCAAAAAAGATTTTCTGTTTCTCACTTAATGTTGTCATGTTGAAGCCTTGTACAGGTGCAATAAATATAGAAAATAAACACATATACATCAATGCTGTTGATATAAAGCTTCGTTTGGCTGTTTGTCGAATTTTGTTATCTTGTTGACTACTGTTTTGCAGATCGGATTGATTTTCTTCCCTTTCTTGTTCTAGAGGCAATACAGATAATTTTACGATGGGTCTTTTTATGACACCATTTTTAGTTTTAAGTGACACCACTCGCACGAGCCCGTCGTCTCCTGGGTGCACATCTACTACCCTGCCCATAGCCCATTTTCCGGGGGGTAGGTTGTCCTCATGAATTACGACGATGTTTCCTGTTTCAATGTTGATCTGTTGTTTTTGCCACTTTTGTCTTGTTGTAAGTTGACTTAGATATTCTGTTTTCCATCTTTTCCAGATATCGAGAGTTATTTTTTGTGTTAGGTGCCACCGAGTGCGAGCATCTTCCTTTGTTTTTATTATAGTCAGGCCTGACCTTCCCGTCAAGAAGTGAGCCGGTGTTAAAAAGTCTAAATCTTCTATGTTTTCAGTGAGGGCACATAAAGGGCGCGAATTAAGGCAAGCTTCCAATTGCGATAAGATGGTAGCGTATTCCTCAAAGGTGAGTTTTTGTTCACCGATTACGCGTCGCAAATGATGTTTGAGGCTCCTGACGGCACGTTCCCAGAGACCTCCAGCGCTTGGCCACGCGGGGGCATTAAAATGCCACTCGATGTTCATTTCTATGACCTCTTGGAGAAAGCTGTCCCTGAATTGTTGCTGCAAGTGTTGGTATTCTTCTTGTATAGCTCTATTAGCACCAACAAAATTGGTACCATTATCACTATACAGATGGCGGGGTAGGCCGCGCCGTGCAGCCATTCTCCGAAGGGCAGCGATGAATGTTGAGCTCGTCAAGTCACTTACTAATTCAAGATGTACAGCTTTGGTCACCATACAGACAAATATAGCTACATAACCTTTCAGTGTTCTGGCTCCTCTTCCCTTGTTGGCTTTGATGTCAACAAACCCTGTATAGTCCACCCCGGTGTGATGAAAGGGCTTCGCTGGATCGCATCTGGCACCTGGTAAGTTTCCCATTAGTTGGTTCTGTTTTGCTCCTTCTTGTTTCCGGCACGTTATGCACTTTCTTAGTTCCTTTTTTACAGTGTTGTTACCACCGAGGATCCAGTATTCCTGTCGCAAGTTTGCGAGCGTAAGTCGTGGTCCACCATGGAATGTTAGCTGATGAGCAAATTGGATTAAAAGAACGGTGAGACGAGTGTTGTTTGGAATGATCTTCGGATGTTTCATTTCCATATTTAGATTAGCGTGCGCTAGTCTTCCTCCTACACGCAAGATGCCGTCTTTATCAAGAAACGGATTTAAACATAATAATTTAGATTTAGAAAATAATCGTTTTGTTTCACGTAATGTTTTTATTTCCGTTCCATATTCTTTATCTTGAACGTATTTTATAATTGTCAATTTAGCTTTCCGCAACTCTGGTAATGTGATATAGCTCGGTAATTGTTTACGTTTCGGTGTCAATGCTCTGAGTATCCACGCTAAAATAAGTAATATTTTATTAAATTGACTATAATTTGTAAGTAATATTTCTATCACATCGCGATCGTCGTTTTTAGTTTGGATAATGTTTGTTTGTACCGACTTTTTCTCCTGCTCTGTTACAAATGTCGGGGGGATGCTGGACGGTTCAAATGAGGTTAAAAAGCTTGGACCTTTCCACCACAACTCTTGTTTTTGAAGTTGAGACGCGTATAGGCCTCTACTAGCGGGATCAGCTGGGTTCTCTTTTGTGTTGACGTAGTGCCACTGTGCTGCCGGCATAATGTTTGTTATTTGTTTGACTCGATTTGCTACAAAAGGCTTCCACCTGCTAGCTTCTCCTTGCAGCCAGCCTAAAACAACTTTCGAGTCTGTCCACCCATACACATCTATTTCACACATATTTAATGTTTGTTTTATTTTCCTAATAAGTTTTGTTAGCAAGTGTGCTCCGCTTAATTCTAATTTAGGTAGTGTAAGTTTCTTTTTCAAGGGCACAACTTTCGTTTTGGCGGCGAGTATCACAATTTGGTGTTGTGATTTTACTCGCGCGTACACTACGCACGCATAAGCTTCAATGGACGCGTCACAAAATCCGTGGAGTTCTATTACGTCATCCTTCTTACTGTTTAACCATCTAGGTATTTTAAAATATTTTATCAAATGTAGCTCTTTCTGTATTTTCGTCCACTCATTGTAGATGCTATCTGATACCGCTTCATCCCATTTAATGTTTGATTTCCATACGTTTTGGAATAAAATTTTCATTTTTGTTACTAGGGGTGCCACCCAGCCTAAAGGATCAAATATTCTAGAAATCTCAGATAACAGAATACGTTTTGTAATTTTGGGTTGATTTGATATTTGATATTTAAATGAAAATGTGTCGTTTTCTGGATTCCAACATAACCCAAGTGTTTTTGGTATGTTTTCACTTTTGAAGTTTAAATCAATGTTATTCTTTTGTTCGTCGGATATATTATGTAATAATTGCGGATGGTTGGAAGTCCATTTTCTCAATGTAAAACCACCAGATTCAAGCAGCGAATTTAGGTCACGAATCAGCCTTTGACCTTCTGTAATGTCCTGTACTCCATGAACCAAATCGTCCATGTAAAAGGCTTGTTCCACCACTTTTGCTGCCTCCGCAAACTTTTCACGTTCATCAGCGGCTAACTGTTTAAGGGTCATCATCGCCAGAAATGGTGCCGCTTTTGTTCCGTACGTAACAGTTGTCAGTTCAAACGACTGTATAGGTTGTTCTGCAGATTCTCTCCACACTATTCTCTGTAGGGATGTATCTGCTCTGTTTACTAAAATTTGGCGGTACATTTTAGCGATGTCCGCTGTAAAAACGTATTTAAACTGACGCCATTTGATTAACAAGGATTGTAAATCTTGTTGCAAATTGGGTCCCGCATACATCAAATCATTTAAAGAATACCCTGTTGATGTTTTACTGGAAGCATTAAAAACAACTCTATATTTAGTAGTTGTGGATTCAGCTCGCTCTACGCCGTGATGTGGTAGGTAACACTCGGGTTTCACATTACCGTTCACCGGTTCCATGTGTTTTAATTGTTCGTATTCCTTCATAAATGTTTTATAAGCCTCTGCTAATTTGGATTGTTTTTTAAATTTATTTTCCTGGTTACGAAATTGAGCTATAGCTTTTGTTTGAGATGATCCGATTTTATTTTGAAAATCCGGTTTCATCGGGAGTCGAACCTTATATCGACCGCTTTCGTGACGTAATGTTGTTTCTTGAAAATATTGGATGCATTGCATTTCTTCTGATGACAAATCTTGTTCCTCCGGGATGTCTTCTACCTCCCAAAAACGCTGAATATCCTCAAAGTTTGATAATACAACGTTGCAATGAAAAGTTTGAGCATTGCCACATAGTAACCAGCCAAGCTGGGACTGTTGAGCGATTGGTTGTGTATCGTCATCTCCTTTTATAATGCCGCTTAAAATAATGTGAGAATAAATATCAGCCCCTAGGAGTAGGTCTACCGGCCTACTTACATAAAATTCTGGATCAGCTAAATTAATGTTTTGAATGAATTGCCACGATGGTTTCGGGAATGTTTTGTTTGGAAGGTTTTTTACTAAGTTGTTCATAATTATGACTTCAGAGTTAAAAGTGTATTCATTATATAATGACGTACATGTTATGTTTATTTTACCCTTACAGTTGTTCTCTCGCTGACCTACACCATAGATCACTCCTTTGCATTTCTCTCTTTTAATACCCAATAATTGCGCAGCATGCTCTGTAATAATAGATATCTGTGAGCCTTGATCAACTAAAGCTCGCATTGTATAAGATGTTCCATTCGCTCCTAACACTTTAAGTTGAGCCGTAGCTAATAATATTTCAGAGTGTTCGTCACCCGCCACGTTCGATGTAGTCTCGATGCTATCTCCGGGCTGTCTTGGGCGGGCGGCGGCTGGTTTGGGGGCGGGCGACGATGACATTCCAATGGTATAGGGTTTGACCAAGGCTTCGTGCATGATGGTGTTATGTCGTCCGGGACATTTTCGACATGTCTTTGTTGAATGACACGGTTTTCCGTTATGCGAAAATAAGCAATTAATGCAAATTCCGAGTTTATTCACCGTGCTTAATTTTTTGTCATTCTGCATTTGTAAAAACGTTTTGCAATTATAGATACCGTGTTCACTTTTGCACAATGGACAATTGTAACTCGATACACAGAACGACTTTGCGCAATTGTTATTGTACTTTTGTACTGAATTAAAATTCAGTTTCTTAGTGTAAAATGATTTTTGGTTATCAGATTTGAATGTTTCGGGTTTTCTCTGAAAAGATGTTTCTAAAGTTGTGAATTTGCCCTCTAGGAAGTCCAACAGCTCTTGCAAAACAGGCAACTCACGTGTGTTTGTTACAGATTCAATATATCTCGAATACATTTCAGAGTCTAATTTTTGGCATAAAACATGAACAAGTATGGGGTCCCACGTCGAAATATCGACCCCAAGATTTTTTATAGAGTTTAATGTTTCTTTAGTTACATCGTGCATTCTTTTTATTTGTATAGTACTGTTATGTTGTATATTTGGCAGGCTGAATAAAATATTCATATGCGACGTAAAGATAAACCTTTTGTTGTCATATCTATGGGTGAGAATTTCCCAGCAAGGTAAATAATTATCCGAACTGATTGCCAAATGTTTCACTAGTCGCTCAGCTTCACCTCTAATTTTAGACTTTAAAAACTGTAATTTCTGTGCGTTAGATAATGTTGGATTGTTATGTATAACCTCCATAAAGAGGTCCTTGAATGATATCCAGTCGTTATAATTGCCACTGAATACTGGCATCTCTAACTGGGGTGTTGTTTTTTCCCGATGTTTTTCAGACCACATCTTTTTGTTAATTGTCTTTTTCAGTGTATGATACTGATCTTCGTACTTAGCATATTGCGATTCGTAAGATAAATCTTTTCCATTTAGCTCACAATCAATCTCCCAGTGAAGGTTATCGATTGCAGACCAACGGTTTTCTAATAGTTTGAGCGAGTCTTCTAGTTCCCACTTTTCCATGATCTGCTCTGGACAAATGTTAGCCACGGTTCTGGCAAATGCTCTAAAATTTGCCTCCTGTTTCCGCAATGACTCATCAAATTTACTGAAGTTGCCATGATTTTTTCGAGCTTCTTCTGTCGAACGTTGCGATCCCTGCTGTGTTCCCGACGAATGAGCTTCGGCTGCTTTCTCTTCCGCTGCAGCTGAGTTAGAAACCGATAAAAGATGTTGATACCCTTCATTAATCATTCTTTTTAGGTTTGTATAATTTTCTTTCACCCTATCATATAAATTCTCCGTAAAATATGGTTCATTCTGACTCAACTCCATGGCCAGTTGATCATGATTGAATTGGAATTCATTCCAATATTCCTCTAATTTATTCCAGCTCCTTTTGAAGTACTCGACATTAGTCTTTCTTTCAGCTCCGTCTTTACGAAAATTTCTCAGATGTTTAGATATCTCTTCGGCCAATAAGTTTTGTGATTCAACAGATGCCATATTTATATTTATTTATACAGTTAAAAAATATAATATATAAAATGACCTTACTTGTTTGCTCCGGTATCAATGTATTGCGAGTACCTTACAGATACGCGCAGTCAAAGATCGCCTCTGGATGTTTCTTGTCCACTTACAACCCTTCACTCACACTCACTTGTAGTTCACTAGTTCAAACACCTCACCACCCCTATACGAATATATGACGCGCGAGGTCTACGAATCGAAGGACCAATGTTGGGGGTTGAGCGGGGGTTGTTGGTGGAAAATGTTAAATGATAAAAATGTTTATGTAACGGAGTAATTATATTGATGTTCTACAATGTTAAATAATGTTAATGTTTACGAGTAGGTGACACGACCGTCGACGTAGCGCGGAAATGTACATACTAACTTAAAACTATGTCAACCGATGCAAAGTGCATCGGCGCGGCTGCGGCGTGCTGTGACGTCAAACACAGAACATCACAGTGTTTGGTGCTATTGCATCGAACATCCTGCTTACATTCTCTCTAGTGCTTCTGCTCTGTCTTCAACGCCTTACCTCCTTGAGTACGGTCTCGAAGTTCCTGGTGTGCGCGTTGCCAGAGCGCTCGGGCATCAGCTCCAGTAGTTGCGAGTGCGTCTTGTCCCCCGCCGCGAGCAGCGTGCTCACCTCCAGCCGGGATTGGGTCAGCTCATCGTTACCTACAAACAAACAGTGTCAATACTAAGTGTACTAGCAGGAGTTTAAGTCTACCGCCTTAACAACAATCTTTGTGGCATTATTGTGTTTCGACGGGTAAGATACTCCAGGTGTGAACTCCGCTTTTATCTTCAGCCATATTGCCACTTACAATCAGGTAAGATGAAGTCCGAGTGAATACCCATTGCAAAAGTAGTAAATAAAAAGCGAACTTTTAGTTATGTTTACCATTTTTTGGAACCTTTTTTATCGTCACGAAATATCAATTTGTTGATCTCGCAAACAGTAAATCTCTTCAACGCTAACACACAAAAAAGAGACAGAGTTTTGGTGTGAAATATAAATCAGTACATAGAAAAGTTGTTACCGAGGTTGGTCCGCGAAGAGACGAGTATAGCAAGGAAGGTGAGTAGTCCTTCCACCATGGCGTCCTGCTCAGCCGCCTGGGCGGGACTCATGGGCAGCATGCTCAGCCATTCGCGAACTCCGAACCTGCGCAGGACGGGAAATATTTGTTAACACATAACTCAACTTTAAGCTCATACAAAAGCGGCTACGTGAGTTTATCTTCATGGCGGGTCACTCTATTTTCGAATTATAATTTGTTAGCAACAAACGATAATTAATAAACAAACAACTATAACAAACCGCACACCGGTCATCGGATAAGTGGCAAATGTATTATCTCGAGCCTCTCCGTTTTTAGGAAAGCACGCTAAAAAGACGTTGGTTCGGCTACATTGGAACATTGGCAGTACTTAACAACCACCAATTTGCACTAAGCTTGCGTGGTAGTCTATGGCCCGTTTTACCCGTGGTATTCCCATTGATAGGAAAGGTTCGTGCCCCAGCAGTAGTGATATAAAATAAGCTGGGCATGGTAAGGTAGGTACCCGTCACTAGACACAGCGTTTCAGCCTAATTTAAAATCTGGAAAGATGAAGGACATGGCTCAAAATGACACTTACATGTCAATACACATGTCGATGAACTGGTCGGCGGGCAGGTGCGCCGCGCAGATCTGCAGCCAGTAGATGTCCATGTCCACCATGGAGTTGCAGAAATTGGCTTGGATGTAGGTCATCGCCTGCCCCTTGACCTGCAGCCCGTTGCGCACCCACACGCCGGCCAGGATCTCGTAGAATAGGCTCTGCGCAAAACACAATAACACATTAGGTAACTGCTACTTATTAAGATCAAAATAGGAATGTTTACTCGAGCAATGATCCAACCACCGCGATAATACTTCGTTAACGGGAAGCGGAAACCACAGCTTTTGGATGCCAAAAACGTCACCAGCTTATTCATAAATGTGAAGTAATGTTTATCCTTATAAAACATGCATTAGGTGGGTTAAATATGTAGGGGGAAATCACTGAAACTACAAAACTGATACTTTAAATACTATCACTTAAAAGAACACTATTAGTGAGTAATAAAGTAAAATCTTATTTTTTTTTTTTTTGTATTTTGTAATCGGGAATCTCACAGCAAAATAGTCAAGTAAACAATCTATTCTAAAACACACACCGGCATATTTAGCGGAACACAAAAAAAAGGCCATAATTAAAAAAATTTGGTTTTATTTTAAAATCTACTTACTACACTTCTTTTGTTATTTAAAGTTTCATTTGTTTTAATTAAAATGAGATCACATTAAGAACAGATTTTGCGAGTAAAGGCTATTTGTGAAAAATGGTACATTTTTGAACTTTTCATGTAACCGGGAAAAGTGAAAATTAATATTAAAATAACAATTAATTAAATTAGAAAAATGGTGATTAATATCGCGTATTTCCTCCACGTGCTCTTATTAAAGTTTCTACCCGTCTAGGCATACTGAGAATGATGTTATCGATGGTCTCCTGGGATAGTCTCCGCCATTCCTCAACTACGGCGATTCGCAGTTCACCCAAGTTGGCAGAAGCTGGAATTCTGGACTTAACTTTTCTTTTCAGCAAGTCCCAAACGTGCTCTATTGGGTTCATATCCGGTGATCTCGCCGGCCACTCCATAACAGTGATATTCATATCATTAAGATATGCTTGAGTTACCCGAGCGGTATGCGGCCGAGCATTATCCTGCATAAAAACAAAATCGTCACCGATATATGGGGCAAACGGTACGACATTTTCTTCTAAAACTTCTCTGATATAGCGGTCTGCAGTCAGAGTCCCTCTGTCAATCACTACCAAGTCTGTGCGAGCTCCCAAACAAATGCCCGCCCAAACCATTATTGATCCACCACCGTATGCAACTGTAGTTTCAAAATTTGTCTGAATGTATCGTTCTCCTTTGCGTCTGTATATTCTTTGCCTGCCGTCAATTTGATTTAAGAGAATTCTGCACTCATCACTAAACAATACCTTACTCCATTGGTCCGCGTTCCAAAGTCGATGTTCCTGAGCAAAAGTTAACCTGTTTCTACGATGATTTACCTCGAGCCTTGGAGCCTTGGCGGGCACAAATGAACCCAAACCAGCTTCTTCGAACCTTCTTCGTGCCGTACGCTCACTTACGGTTATACCCCGCACTGCTTCTAACTCATGTCGGGCTTGGACGGCCGTCAAACGGGGGTTCCTAAGTACACGAAGCCGAATGAAACGATCATCCCTACTCGAAGTGCGTCTTTTTCTGCCTTGTCCTGCTCTTCTCACATAAGTACCGGTCTCCCTGAACCGTTGGATACTGCGATGGATCGTTGAAACTGGTCGACGAAGAACTCTGGGTATCACTCTGTAAGTTTGACCATTTCTTCGCATTTCGAGTGCCCTGGCAATCTCCGTTGGGGCTAAGTCAGGCATAATTCAGTCCTTCACTCCAAAAAGATACGCGATTAAAAAAAAACTAACAAAAAACAGTATTTCAATGAAATTTTAAATCAAACTCAGAAGGAAGAAATACTCGAAGTTCGCTCCAGATAAGGTGTATTTGAATAAAATTAAAACAATTGCATAAAATGTGATGTTCAGTTGTTTTCTTAATTTGTAATTATTTCTTTTTAAATTAAATGACGTATAAACCAGCCAGCAACCTTATATATTACTGAATCAAACCTTTTTTTTATGTTCCGCTAAATATGCCGGTGTGTGTATTATAAAAAGGATGGACCTTTGTATTTTTGTATGTATGTATGTTTGCAACGAATAAACTCAAAAACTACCGGGCCGATTTAAAAAATTATTTCACCATTAGAATGCTATATTAGTGCTGAGTAACATAGGCTATATTAAAAAAAAAGAAAAAAAAGAAATGTTTAAAAATAAAAGTACACCCGTGCGAAGCCGGGGCAGGCCGCTAGTAGTAATAATAATATTATAAAGAGGAAGCCTTTGTATTGTTGTATGTATGTATGTATGTTTGCAACGAATAACTCAAAAAGTCCTGGACCGATTTAAAAAATTCTTTCACCATTAGAATGCTACATTAGTGCTGAGTAACATAGGCTATATTTAAAAAAAAGAAAAAAATGTTTAAAAATAAAAGTACACCCGTGCGAAGCCGGGGCGGGCCGCTAGTTATTAATAAATTTGGCTATACTATAACAACAAATCTCTAAATGCTAAATTTTATTCCGGAAAACCAAATAATTCCACTGGGAATTAATGATAGACCTAATTTCATAAAAGCCGTGAGCCGGAGTTAGTTTTAGAAAGACAGCGTTAGTTTAAAAAACAGATATAATTTTGTTCGGGACCAGGGGCGCCAACTTGTATCAGAGGGCAAAGCGTACTTGAGGCTACAGCGCCAGGATAGTAAGTAAGTATAATTTTAGTTCATTCTTTAGAATGGGGCAGTGGGTTTACTTGGCGGCGGCCTTACGCCTCTAGAGTCAGGAAAACATAACAGTGCACAACACAAAAGCGTCCTTACTTATATTATACAGTAACTAACAATTTATTCCTCATTTCTTTGTATCACTTCAATAATTAACTTCTTGTTGTGCATGTAAATATCGCAATCACGAGCCCATGTGATAGTATAGTGGCAATTACATATATAGATGTCATTTCCGCCTCAGCTGTGCATTCAACTGTTAGGTAACCTGTGATTTAGGTCCGCTATGCAAATCAAACCTCACTAACAAATGTGATTACCTTACGAGTTTTTGAAAACAACTAAAGGATATATTTAAATTCATAACACTTTTGTACGAGAACATATCATATGAACATAGAAATGTTATAAAATAACAACTGAGGACCCTGTAAATTTCAGGCTAAAATATATACTTACAAAACAAACGCGATTATACCCGTAAAAAGTGTTTAATTTCAATCAAAGTGGAGTGATCGCGTAAACCTTAAAAATAAGAATATCTTATATATAAAGGTCGTATTTTTACAGCATGTGCGCAATTAACTTTTTTGCCTAAATGTTACATAAAAACTATAAGATCTATTTATACTGTTAAATAATATATATTATACCGTCACTTTCTTTCACGTTACTAATATATAAACAAACTAGCAGTTTTCCCGTTCTACGTGGATTTCGTATTTTAACGTACAAACTTTGATTCCCAAAAACAAAATATAACCTTTTTTATCAAAATAAAATACAGCCTCAGTGAAGACGAATTTTTGGAATTAGACCAGTTGTTCTAGAGATTACCCTCTTCAAACGAACAAACTCACAAACTTTACCTCTATTAATAGTATCATTGTGTATGTGTCAAGTGCATCATTTAATATCGAACACACAAATGGCGTCCATGTTATGCACCCGATTTAAACTAACAACAATAAGAACAATAATCAAGTACACGGCGATAAACATTATTAACATGTTGTGTGCATCACGTAAACATGTTATAACGAGTGTATTAAATAAATAGCATAACTTATTGAAGTACCAGTTTCCAACCTTCGTCGACTTATAGATAACCAATTTTAAATTCAACAAAAAATCCACTACAAAGGCGGGGGGCGGATGCAACGAAACCGAAAGCATCCGAACAATAAAAGTTTCTGTTTATAAAAGGAGGGGAACTCATCAAGAGGGCTGTAACGAGTGTTGCCAGCGTATTCTGTTTAGCAATTCTAGGGATAAGTAAGAGAAACAAGGGAAATATTTCCTTATGAAATTCTTTTTAATATTAACCTACCTAACATAAAGAAATTGTATAACAGGTAAAGCATTACAAGTGCAGACTAGTTAAACCTGTCAAGACAGTTGTACGGAATCATCTAACATAAGCATCTACATCAGCAACATAACAGCAATAAATAAACCCGTTTACTGGACAAACATTAATATGCAGAACTGTTTAAAAATTCTCTAATTATAAGGGTAAACTTTATTAAGTAAAATAGTCGCCCTGCTTCTGATAATAGAAAGTGGTAAATCGGTAGCGAGCGGGTCACCCCGCGACCTCGATCGGCTCGGCAGTACGCTCGCGTCCTCCGCCATGTCCGCCCGACGACTGCGCGCCTTCGCGCTGCTCGCCCTCGCGGCTGCCTCGCACGCGCTCATCGATGAAACGCTAGACATTATCTATCTAAGCAAAGAAATCGGCGAGAAGGTACTCAGCTCGTGGGATATCATAGGAAAACCTTTCAATGCGACAGGCGGTGTGGCTTTGCCGATCATTAAGCGGAGGGAGAACCAAATTTTGGCGCGCCTGGCTCAAGTATCGCGTGATATTGAAAGGCTAGAGCTGACCTTGGAGCAGACGAGCGCCGTGGCTTTGATTCTGGCTAAGAGCGGGGGAGACGCGAGACTCGAGCTGCAGCTCCATCAGATGTCGGACCTGCTGAGCAGGGTGTCTGCGGCCAACAGGCAGATGCGGGAGTACGTGAGGCTGCAACAGTCCCTGGAGCGGAGCACGCTGGTGGACTTCGCCGAGTGGTGCGTGTCGCACGACCCGGGCGCGCTGCCGGGGCTGCTGGAGCGGGTGCACGCGCTAGTGGTTCCCCCGCACCACCACCTCTTAGGGCGGGGCGTACTCCAGTTACTATTAAACGACCTACAGGTTCGTGTGAAATCCATAAAATTCTTCTTACAGTTGCACAATTCTAATGGTAAACATGGCGTTCCAGTCGATTATCATTTCATTGTCCGGACGAGTGCGGCAGTAAACAAGCGGCGATACATCCGATTTTTACCCTCCACATGCATCATTATTTACCTTTTAGAGTTCGATCGAACCATCGCGGCCACTTACAAGCATGGTGTACATTATCTGGAAATGCACGAGACGAAAGGGACGCTATTAAGTTAAGGGATGAGTCGTAAAATAGAGTGGTTTGGAACCATTTCAAGAGTTACTGGATGGCGGTCATAACGACGACTATATAGTAAAACTTTAAATAGTTTCTAATTATATTTAAGTTAAGTACAATTTACAAACAAACGTTGTTCCTGCTCTACTAGCTATCCTCATGTCTGGATTCTGCTTTTGCTTGACATCAGGTAGGGCAGTCATTCGACTAACTTATCATAATAATTAAGAAATAAATGCGGTCATGTTTTTTCAACGATTAGACGGATACGTTCGAAGCTATTGTTCCTCTTATCTAACACAACGGACTATTCAGTCAGTGATTCAAGGTACTCACAATATATTGACGAGTAAGCTGTACTTAGTTTACAACGCACATTAAGTGAATCAACATAATTATGACTTTGCGTATTAATGATTCAATTATAATAAGGATGATGGATCTACTATTTGCTTTGCGATAAGAGCCTTTGTTTTAAAGTTTCTAGTTTTAAGATGCGTCCAAATAATTATTTATTTATTTATTTATTTATTGGGAAACAAACAGCATTTTATAATACAGAGATAATAACTTAAATCTATGTTTCACATTTGCCAAAACAGTTTTCACTTATGATTAAGAATACGTTAAATACATACTTACTTAAAATATATTTATATATGTATTTCTTATATAAAAATAACCTCAAATACATTTTTTTCTTTTGAATGATAGTTATTATAGTGTCACTCAAAATAATTGAATTTTTAAAATGTTCCTCTATTAAATACCGCTGCTTATAAGAAATATCATGGCAACCAGGTTATATAACAGGCATATACCTTCGTCTAAGACTGAAGCGCAACTGATAACTCTGAAAACGTGCAAGGAAACTGCACATTCCTCTGTGTATAAACATATTCCAGCAAAACACTGCAGTCTATGCCAGCAAAGTCTTATGTTGCAATCAAATCAAAGTTGAGACCAAATCTCTACTTCGAACCTTTTACTAAAATTCACTTTTACAATAAAACGGAGACGCTTTTAAAAAAATCAAATAAAAACGTAATCTACAACAAATGATTTAGGACCTTCCTTTAAATACTTAAAACCTTTATCAGGGGTTATAAAGACATTAGCTCGTCATAGAAACTAATAACATACCCCAGGACGTCGCACGCTTTAATAAATGGTGTAACAGATTTTATCCGCAACAAAAATGCAGTTGAAGACAGTAATTTACAAGAGCTTTATGGTTTAACCTTGCTGTATTGCGAACAAATGACAACGAGACGGGACCTTCTCAATATCGGAGGCAAGCTAACAGTATAACAGTACGCTTTTAATGAAATGCGGCGTGATGACTGAGATGTATGAATCACGCGGGTCATCAACTCCTCGAGCGGACGCTCACAGGATGCCCTGCAGTCATATTGGATTGAGAGACATGTACATGTACATTTCATTTTGGCAAAATCACTTTGACCTGTGTTTACATGTAATAAAAAAACTTAAGATGTCAAAGTGTATTAGTGTTAACCGCCTCTGTGGCCTAGTGATTAGAGCAACAACGAGAAAAAAACCAGGGGCACCGGGTTCGATTCCTGTCAGTAATCCATAATTGGAATCGGTGTGGTTGGTGGTGGGGTTTGTTTTAAGTCCGCCTGGCTAGCTTTCATCATCTTATGTTATATATTATGTTGAATATTCGTGAAGGTCGCGAGTAGCATAACTAGGTACGTTTCGACAGTAAACGACGAGGAAGCTCCTTTTCTCAGTAGTTGATGAACTATTACTATCAGACGAGATAAAAGCCCAGTGCTTACCCATTGTTGCTGACTGTGGTGAAACCTTCTTTGTATATTATATCAATTCTCTTTTTTACTGTTTTTTTCAAAATTCAAAATTCAAAATCATTTATTCAGTTTAGGCTACAAATAGCTCTTATGAACGTCATTATGCCATCGGTTCGTAAGTCTACTCTGGGCGGGAGATCTTGTACTGAGAAGAACCGGCAAGAAACTCAACAAGTGTCCAGATCTTTTCTCCCTTACATCGTCAAAAATATTGGAAAATGCCCTATCATAAAAGGACATTTTCCATCACAAATAAAAAAAACACATAATATAAAGGACAATCACATGAGAAAAAAAAAAAAATAGTTTGCAAAAACACCATTTACCAGTTAAATTTTTTACAATGTCATACAGTACTAGTAAAAGTCAAAACCTGTCTAAGAAAAAACAAAGTTAAACTATAGTTGATAATAATAAAATTAAGACAAGTATGCAAGAGCAGACCAGCCTCCACAGGCGGCACCCGTTCACGAGTATGACATAATGAATCAGCCATCGCTTCGCTCAACCATATTTTAGGGAACGTAACGACCCGACGCACATGCCACCACCGCAGAGACAATAAAGAGAGCATGACACACCCAAGCTACTCTAAATCAAAACTAATTGAAATGTTTAACGTAACGCTATTTGTTATCTGTAGGACACTGTTTATAAAGGCTATCATATCAGTATAATTTTTTATTATAAAAAGTAGTAAAGTATGCGTTTCTTATTATAGCCAGGCTGTTTTATCATCTAAATATTCTCTGACTGTATAATAACCTTTTTTAAGTAAAGAAGACTTTACATGTTTTTTAAACTTATCTAGAGGTAAATCTAGTACAGTGTTTGGTATTTTATTATAATAGTGTATACCTTGCCCCAAGAAAGAACCAAGGACCTTCTGTAACCTGAACAGTGGCATCACAAGTTTTGTCTTACTTCTAGTATTAAAATTGTGTACGTCACCGTGTTTGGTAAATGAATTGAGATTGCAACGTACAAAAACTATACAATTATAAATAAATTGAGAAGCCACTGTCAACACACCAATCTCTTTAAAAAGATTTCTTAAAGAAGTTCTTGAACCTAGTCTATAGATTGTTCTTACTGCTCGTTTTTGTAAAATGAATATAGTTTCAATATCAGCCGCTGTTCCCCACAGTAAAAGGCCATACGACATGACACTATGAAAATAACTAAAGTAAAGTAAGTAAGTTTTTAAATACATATATGATTTGTCTAGCTAGGCGTTTGACAGGGTCTTGGAGGGTTGGTTGTTACTTGTCTGCCTTGGTCTGTAATAAAATATCTTTACCTTTAAATACTTGTTTCCATCATTATCATTAACACCCGTAATATAGTCCACTACTCATACATACCGCTAGCCATCACCCATAGTGAAATATAAAAAGGAGCAGTTATAACCCCCCGCCCGATCCTCTAAATGTCACTACACATTTACAGAATACACTAAACATGCACACTAGCTTAGGTCCAAGACACCGTACTCGTAGAGCAAGGGTACGAAGAACCGGTTCACACGCGCTCTATACCAGGGACAGACATGTACCTGGGCGCTCCTCCTCCACGGCCCGGTCTACCCGAGCCGAGGTCCGAGCCTTTAGAGGCGCCCTCGGGTGGTTCCGCCCCCTGATCCGATCCGATCCCTTCGGAGAATCTAGTAGGGCACGGGGATGCGCACTAGTGCGCGATGCCGTTCCCTCTAGAAAACTTCCGAAGGTGATTCGTTTCACACGGCTTGAGGGACCCTTTACGTTCCTCGCCGCCCCCAAAAAAGCCCGGTGAAGCTGAAAATGCCGTCAGAGGCAATCAGCAAGCTCTCTCAAAAAAAAAAGCAGTTACAAACGCGTCAAGAGGTTGCTTGGTGACAGTGGACGCTAGTGGGCGTGGAGAGATGCATTGTTGTACAGAGAACTAATCAAATGCTAAGCGAACAATAACGACGCATCCTATTACAGTTTAGGCGTCAGTCACTAACACACAAATTATAAGAAAACCAATATAAATATTGGATCATTGGACTTATTGGTATTGCAATATTCATAATTTCCCTTGTTGTAAGAAGTTGAATATTATACAAACATTATATTGTTTAATTTTAACTTTTTATTTTTAATAAAATACCTTGTTTTATAAATTGTGGAGTGTTTTATTGTATTGTAGCCTCCTTACTGAAGGAGTAGAGGAGTTCCACAATACACATTTTGAAATTACTATTATACATACATACTAAAATACTATTATATTGTAAACACAGACCCTATTAGAGTTTTAGGATAAAACATATTAGAAAGAGAGATATAAAAATAGTTTCTTTAGTGTCACACTCTCGAATTATATTATAAAACTAGCTGACCCGGCAAACGTCGTTTTGCCGGGTCAGTCAAAAAATAAAAAAAAAATTTAGGGGTGGACTACCCCTAACATTTAGGGGGATGAAAAATAGATGTTGGCCGATTCTCATAGATACCGGATGACCCGGCAAACGTTGTTTTGCCATAAAAAATAAAAAAAAATTTAGGGGTGGACTACCCCTAACATTTAGGGGGATGAAAAATAGATGTTGGCCGATTCTCATAGATACCAGATGACCCGGCAAACGTTGTTTTGCCATAAAAAATAAAAAAAAATTTAGGGGTGGACTACCCCTAACATTTAGGGGGATGAAAAATAGATGTTGGCCGATTCTCATAGATACCAGATGACCCGGCAAACGTTGTTTTGCCATAAAAAATAAAAAAAAAATTTAGGGGTGGACTACCCCTAACATTTAGGGGGATGAAAAATAGATGTTGGCCGATTCTCATAGATACCGGATAAGCACAAAAAATTTCATCAAAATCGGTCAAGCCGTTTCGGAGGAGTATGGCAACGAAAACTGTGACGCGAGAATTTTATTTAGTAGATTAGACGCGAGTAAAATCCGTTCACGTTTCAATGTGTAGTGTTCGCGTAAACTTTTGAAAACAATACAATATTTATCACATTAATTAATTTACTTTTAATTTAAGTGCATATATCACCTGTACCAGAAAGTGTCTCTCTTCCATATGTTGTACAGACATTATTATAATGTATAAGATATCTCAAAAGAAATTATTTAAAAAAAATACCTTTACACATGGACAATAGCACATGAGGAGATCGGAACAGACCATAATGCTTGCCCAAAGTGGTTGGCATGTGCTAATGACTACTACTCGCAAACAAACGAGACCTGTGTTACGTGTGTTTTACAATAAAAAAAAGAACACATGGATTTGCGATTGTTCATTCATAAACTGCGAGTTGTACTCTTAGCGCAACGAGAAGCGAGCGAGCTTACAGCTCCGGTAACCTATCTGGATATTAGGTAGTGTACTATAAGTGTCCACGGGGCAACTGGCTCGAGACACTAGTCTGAAAGTACCGGATGAAGAATGCGCTTCGGCGCGTCCTGATCTGGCGTTATGACCTGACCTGACGCAGATGGTCCCTTGTGCAAGGTTGTCTGACACCTACTTTATGACCTAACGGTTGGTGGGGGGTGTCAGTATAAACTTTAAAGTCGTGTGTAGCGGTGTATTCATTCATAATGCCATACTTTACTGGTCGGTTCGCGAATTCTTTGAACTCGTTTCAGCGCTGAGATCATTCGCATTGATGATTCACCAAGATAAACAGAACCTGCTAGCGCCGTCACAAAGAAAGGTTTTACCAACAAAAAAAGGTTGCGTCTCCATACTAACTTTTAAATGAGGCTTCGCCTGTTTTAGTTAATTCAATGTGACAAGTTGTTACCAACTCTTGTATACCATGAGTTTTATCTAATTTTCTCGTTTCGCTTATGTCTTTAGTGGTAGATAGAATCAAATTTGTATTTATTCACACCTTTCATCCAATGTACAACACAACACAAGTAACACAGGTTTTTACCACGAAATATGAAGTATTAATAAAAACCAAATTAAGTTCAAATACTGGTAATTATTAACAAACAGTATAGCAATTGTAGGCATCTTACAATGTAAATTGCTGTAACAAAAGAACCAAATATAAATTAACTCAGGTATGTGCTTATATTATTCTAAATATCGGTTTAACGAGATGGCCTTCGTACTGCCGACCGGTACGTGGAATTGCTATCTGCACTGAGAAGGCGTTGATAAGGCTACAAAGAATTGGACACGTACCTGCAATTGAGATGCCAATGAGCGACCTCAACGATCTTAGAATGAAATCTGTACAGTTACTGAATAGGTATTTATATAGATTAGTATTTAATAAAGTACTGATATCTTGAGTACATGGCATCAACGTGTATACGAAATGAGACCAAGAATAAGTATAATTTATTTGACAGTTTCCGAGAAATTGAAAAATACAGAAAACATGCTGTATCAGCTGATTACACTACGACTGCTGTTTGTGTGTCTTTTCCATTTATGTGCATATAAATGTACTTTCGCAATCAATTAACTTATGTGCGTGTGTTTCTATAACCATTTACTGCTGATTTATTTTTTCATACTTTTAAAACTAATAGGTATCTAACTCTTTTAAGTTATTATTTAATGAGTTTGAGACGGATCTATTAATATTCGCACTTAATTAAATTACACTTTTTAAACATTTTGATTATGTATGTAGGTATTATAATTAGATTGCAACAGCTGATTTATTTTCGCAATTATAAAAATGCTTATATGCATAGGTTATTTCATACACTTTTCGGAATCAAATAGAAGAATTAACGCCGACAGGGCGTTGCGACGACGTAACCGTATTTGTTATTTACAAGTATCATACATAAAATGTATTTTAAACATATAAAAAATCCCGTTTTCTAAAATGAAGGATAAAAAGGAGTAAGTAACGTGTTTACTATTTACCGTTCGACAGGCGAGCGTATATTCTACGAGACCAACCGTAGACAGCCCGTCTGCACAATAGCAGCTTTATTTTTTTTCAACAAATCCCGAAGGCTTAGTGCACAGGGGCGTGCGCTCGACATACACCTAGTGGACGTAGACACGGCTGCCTTTCTATCGATATCTTTATTACCCAATTATTTTAATTTTAGTGGTGGTAATCTTTGTTTATCTTTTTTTTTTGAATTGACTTCGACTAATACGGACGATGTAGGACTGACGCAAGTAGATCCAGTTGAACGTTAATTAAGACAGCCACTCGAGACTCACACGAAACTCTAGATGAAGATTAATTAACAACGTCTGCTTCTGAAAGTTAATATTGGTATGGCCTATTTTAATTGTTTATGTAGAATTGTAGAACGCTATTGCGAAAATGAATAATATTCATTTCTTGCTAAGTATATATTTTATAATCCTACGCTAGCAAATAACCATAGTGACACTTTAAATACTTCGACATTTTAGAAAAAACAACATTTGTGTTACATTATGTTAAACGTAATATTTCACAAAACGTTACTCAAAAATATTAAATATTCTCTGCTGTTATATATGCTCAGTACAAGGAGTAAGGTCAAGAGATACCAGTTCCATTCTTTTGTAAACAATTCAGAGAATTGAACAAAAGATACTTTAAAAAAACATTCCACTAAACATGTTGAGAACAGCAGAAGCCGACGACGTCAGCTGACGCGACACCCGAGAGTAATGAGCGAATAATAACAATATACAATTACAAACACACCGATACGGCGAAACGATGCAATGTGTGACTTACAACGACGAGATAAGAGCTACGATGCGCGAAAAAAGCATATTGCATCGAGTTAACAGTATTAACATGCGGGTGTCGGTAGTGTTGAGTTATTTAATAAGCGGAAACAATCGATGTCGATACTAATTGCCTGTCGTAGAATGAAATATCTTTATATATAAAAATCTTCTGTGATTGAAGTCCTTCTAAACGGCTGGACCGATTTGGATGAAATTTTCTGTGTGTATTCAAGTGGATTCGAGAATGGTTTAGATTTACAATTGGACCCGGTAGGTGGCGCTGCTGTAGTAAGGGTCTATCATGGGATACGGGTGTTCTTAAGCAGACAAATGATTTGTTTGTTTTGTTGTCATGGAAAATGTCAAAGTAAGCGGTACGAAGTCCGCCGGTCAGCTATTATAAAGTAAATAGTACTTAAGCTATACTGATGTAGCATCAATGACAGACGTAGAGTGGTGATTAGCAGCGTGAAGCGCAAGATCGTCAACCTACCAAAACATTTATATTTCCTTGCGGAAACACCGGCGCGTAAAACAATGTATTTTGGTTGACACAAGGTCGAATGAAACAATAATATACGCGAATTCCGTTAATGCACTTCCAGTCAGTCGGTGGACGGTTGTCGATATAAATTGCAACGGTGCGTCACTACCGTGACCCCACTAGCACGTAGCGGTCCCCTCGCGCCGTCCCTCGGCAGTGTGGCTCGCGTCGCGCACCGAAGCGTTTCACTTTCCAGTCGCATCACCATGAGGCTCGCAGCGCTTTGTGCGCTGTTCGCGCTCGCGTTGTCGCAAGAAATGTCACCGGTGGACCATGTTCGGAACAAATTCTTTTCTCTAGAAGAGGAGTTATGGAGGAACGTCACGGACCCGCTGTGGCGGGAGTCTGGCCTCGGCGGGGACGTTGAGCTAACAAAGGCTTTCGTCGTGTTGGACAACCAGATCGAGACGATACCTAGGCCGCCGCGGCCACCGCTGCGTTCCTGGCTATGGCTGAAGGCCGTGGAGCGGCTGCAGCTTATCGATGGGCTGTACCAGAACTTCGTGCAGTTCGTGCGGCGACAGTCGGTGCCCGGGGCGGTGCCGGCGCCCGTCAAGGAATGGCTCGACTTGGCCGAAAGTGTCCTCATGGACCCCAAGACCTCGGCCGCACAGGCTGTCAGGAAATTGCACGAATTGCTGCAGCACGGGGACATGTTCCGCTCCATATTGCAGGTACGCAAACACAGGATGTAAACAATTCATATTGCGTACGAGATGAGTTGTCCCGTACATTTTATTAATGAAACTCGTGGCCAAGACGGGTATCGATTGGCAATACCGCCAACGCGAGCGTGGCGAGCAGTGTTTGGCAACAGACGAGTCACTGACCCGCTGTTTAGGCAAAGACAATCGTCGTATATGGAACGTTTGCAATAATATAAATACGCGACGGCGACCGTTAATGTTTACAATTCGCAAAAAAACAGTTATAATTAATTACTGTAGTGCCCCATGTAAGCCTGAGACCGTTAACTCAAATTATTTTTTTCAACTGAATGTATATGTAGGTAGATGTAGGGATAACAAATTCCATTCGTTTTGCTCTGCGTACCGCGTACCGCATAATAATGTGTGGCATTATTACAGATTCTTTATTTTAAAACCACAAAGTGAATGTATTTCTATAGTTTATGCAAACATGTACCACCAGCTGTATAACCAAGTTTTAAAACATCTACAACACAAGTGCTTATTTAATTAAATCGGTTAAAAAGTAATTTATAAAAGCTTATTTATAATGACCTACAAAATATAGTAGTATGCACTGCATTTAATTAATATTATTGGTATGTATCTCGGTGTGACACTTCATTGCAGTCGTTTCGCCTATATGGCATGGCCTTGTTGCAAGGGTAACCAACTTAACAGCGTATGTACAACAACAACGGTGCGATGACACGAATGACGTCACGCTAACTTTCTTCGCGGCAACCGATGAAGAAATTAGTATGTGCAATAAACATTTTTCTAGACCAACACCAACACAACCAGGAAACAACACAGAACTATGTGTTGTTTCCTGGATGTGACACCTGCGCGCTACTAGTGTGACATTGATTCACAACAAAATACAAATAATTATAGGTATCACCTCAAGAGCTGTCATGTTTATTGCATGTGGAATTTGGCATGAGTAATAACAATATAAACAATCACAATCACAAGATGAAGAGGAGTTGATGTAATTAACAAAACAGGTTAAGATCTCCGGTTACGCAATTAAAATTAATTTTAGAACTAGGCTGTTTGTAATTTTGTCAAGACAACATGTACATGTAAAAGTGTTGAAAAAATCTTTTTGATTTACTATTAAAAAGCGATACACGCGTTAAATACTTGTTGTTAAGTTTTTATGCCAGATTTTATATATAATATTTATCTACTGCTAATACTGTAAATGCGAAAATGTTAATGTTAATTGTTTGTTTTTATTTTCTTCTGGTTATTACTTGTGAGCTTCGATCCCGCAGGACCGTAATTGCTAATTGTCTCGATAAATTAGTTACTTTAGAATCTTGTTTAAGTACTATCAGTAAGAAAAGTGTTAAACCATTTTTTATATTTAAAACTTGACTTAACGTTAAGGTTTTAAAAAATAAAAAAAACAGAACAACGAACGATCGTGACCGTTCAGTAAGTTTGAAAAATTATTTGTCACTTCCAGGAGGAGCACCCAGATCTGTGTACACTGCAGCTGTCGCCACACCAGCTGGTGTATGACACTTACAACACAATCTCCCTCACGGAGATCAAGGGCTACGCCATGATGCAGTTCTCTTGGATGCTGCTCAGGATATACGGGAAAGGTAAGCATTGATAACCGAATAAGTTTCTACGGTACGTATTTGAAAAAGTTATTACGACCACAATAAGGGCATTCAAAACCAGTGCAATGGTTTATTGTGGTTGTCATTTAGAAATTGTTTTCTAAAGTTTACGCGAACACTAGACATTACAATAAAAAAACTTTCAATAAACGCTCATGTTTTTTAATTTCAATGTCATTAAAAAATTAAAGTCAGCTTCAATAGGCTAAAAATTATGATAATCAGGACGCACAAAACTTTTGAATTATGTATGTGACACAACAATTCGCCAAACTAGCTCTTCGTGTTGTTGATTATACCGTGTTAACTGTAAACATTGTATATGTTAAACAATATAAGCATTTGCCATCATTAGCACAGATATCGCAATCTAGCTGAACAAACATTATGGCCAATAACGAGCATTCTCGCGAGCGCCCGTGAATCATTCATTTGCCAGTAATCTGGTCACGTCTCACGGAAATGTGCTGTAAACACAATGTCACAAGAAAGTTTTTGTTGACGATTCATTAAATTCATAACAATTTCATGTTTATAAACACAACAGTGTTTGGATAAATTAATGTACGTACTGAAATACCGAACCAATATTACGGGACATTTCAGTGCTCCAAATTCCATGGATTGCAATAAACATACACATGATGCATGTGATCATTGATGAGGAAATATTAGACTCTTTACAGTTATTATTCTGCAGCTTTTAACTGTGATAGAGCGTCGAATACGCGCAATAACACGCCGTATCGAGTCGGTCATTAACTAACAACGTAGGTATATCTACTAGAAATCTGTCCTAGAATTCATTGATAACTCAACGAATATATATCTTCAGTTTAGATGCGACGAATCAGTTCCTTCAAATCAGAATACGCATAAAAGATTAAATTAATCAAAAGCTATTGCAACCTGACCTTGGCTTGCCGTTGATTGGCTTTAAGTACCAATCACCCTTGAGAAAAACTAGTCTTAATCTTGCATCCAATATTACTAGCGACATTACATAAACCGTTTCCGAACGAAACAATGGTTGAAAAGAGAGATCTTGTGACACCCAATTGTTAACGTGTTCTTTGTAATTATTTTCTAGGAAACTTTACTCAAGAAGCCAGTCTGACTAGACAGCGGTATGCCGAGCGGACGGTCCAAACCGCCGCGGCGGCGCGGGCAGCCCTGTCGGTGGCCAAGCGCGACCTGTACCGCTGTGATCCGCCGCAACACAAAGAAGGTACATTACAAAACTAACGCGTATTGGCAAATGTAAGACGGCTTCACACTACCAACCAAGTTCGCGCAGAAGAGCTGGATGAGAGTAGCCGCGGATCGTGCTCAGAGGCCTATGTCCATCAGTGAACTAATATAGGCTGATGATATAATGATGTCACCGTCTCAATCAGTACACAAATAAGTGTGGCAATATTCGATGAAAATTGTCTAAGAATTCTTCATTCTACAACAGCAATTTGGACAAGTTTATTTACATACAGACACGATTTTACTCATCATTATATTAAACAAGTATTACTTAACTACCAAACAAATAAGAACAAGTACATCTAATCGTTGAGCTAATCGTGTTCGGTAATACTTGTAAGGATTACAATATTTGATTTGTCTCTTCCAAATTCAAAGTAAAATTTTTTTAAGGGACTGAACCATCAAACAGCCGTCCGTTTGTCTTAAACGGTTATCCTAACTTATTGCAGCTTGTGAAATGCGCGTTATCGACCCTTAGACCAAGTAATTTTACATGGTAGCACAAGTATGATGTTCTGTTTACTCCACCTCCTGCTTCCAATGAGCAACAGAGCAATTTCCCCTCAGGAGAGACGTATGAGGAGGTGACCCGCCTCCTGCAAGGCTACATCGAGAACGAGGTGGACATGAACACGGCCGGCACGTGCCGCGACAACTGCGCCTACTACACCGTCGCGGAGAACCACGGCTGCTTCAAGGATCAGTTCTGCGGGAAGCAGCCAAAGTGCAAGGGCCGCATTCTCGAATGCCAGTACATCGACTCGGACATGTGGGTGTGTCCAGCGGTGAGTTCACAACCTGTTTTCACGGCTTTATCAGCAATCTTAATACAAAATGGATAAGTTAACATCCCTAGGCGTTTAAGGTTATGCTTACAGCATCAGGATAATAGCTAATAAAACTAATAACTTTAATCTTTGGAACATAGATAAGAAAATCTACATTCTGAAGCTATAGAAAAAGTTTTTTTTTTTTGTAATAATAATGTTAGTTTTTTTATGTAAAACCGTTACACTACTATGTCAATGAAACTACATTGCTCAATTTGCTACACACTCGTATAAACAGCAAAACATAATGTGATCGTGATCGCAACGAAAACAAAAACATTTGCGCAATATTTAATATGGTACAAACAACTGATTGCAGAGCCGTAGCAGTAATCGCCGGTACGAATGGATCGAGTACGAGAACGGACGGAGCTTCGGTAAAGTCGGCAGCTGCACACGCGGCACAACCAAGGTGTGAACGATTTTATATAACCAGTAGGTGCAAACAACCTAGACTAGACCGTATTGGCAAACATTCGATCAAATGTTGGTATGGAAATACCGTTAAGCTTATCTGTACTGTTATATTTATTTTATGTTATCTGCTTGACCCGAGAATCTTGGTGGCCAAGTTTTTTAAACTACCGGCTGTTATCACACACTGGACTGATTTGCACAGTTGATCCTACTAGCGGACCTTTATGCATCGCTGTAATTATTGTAACGGCGGTTTTGACAAACGCGAGTTTCCACAGGTAGATTCATGGTGGCGGTGGCTGTTCTGGCACTGTTCCTATTGCATGTGCCTGTGCGACGATGCCAACGAGCAGTCTGACCGCTATTTTAGCCTTTGGCATTCAACCTCCGACGTCAAGAATAACAAGTTAGTCCCTATTTGTTTAGGGACACCCGCACACTCTACATTCAACTTTCCTACAATATATTTAGGGTTCAACTTCCCATGCAGTTAAAATTCAAGTACTTACTAATAACGTATTTTCCTTCTAAGGTCGACTCCTGGTGGAGGTGGAACCTCCTCCACTGCTCATACTGTTTTTGTCTGTGCGAAGACGATGCCAAGGTGGCAGACCGCTTCTTCAGCATGAGGGAAGCATTAGCAGACGTAGAGAAGAACAAGTCAGTACCGGCAAAGGAGTTCTAAGGGCTTGGAATAAGGGTGTCTAGTCGCACAGCTCTTAGTTTTTATGGGATGTTACTGCACACATTTGGGTGTAAATATAATTTGAAAATGAACTAACAGCATGGGTGTGCAGGTGTCCATTTTTAAGTGTAAATAATTGAGGATACTAGTATCTCTGGACAATTAAAATATCATCATCTGATTGTCTTTCAGAGTGGTGACTGGCCTGCGATTAGTGAAGCTCGATAGAGTATTCCACCTCCAGATCAGCGAGGGGACTCTGGGCGAACGTGGGGCGGTGACCCCCGGAGACTGGGTGCCGGTGCAGAAGTTTGACCCCGACGATGCGGGGATGAAAGACGGCATAGACTACCACAAGTTGACCTACGAGCAGAGGGCTATTGACTTGGACGAGTTGGACTCCCCGTCCGGACGCATATTGACAGGAGTTAGGTATGACCATTCCTCAAGAACCGACATATTTTTTGACATTGATATCATTCACACTTCTGGCTGCCAAAAAGCCAAACAGTAAAGAAGTTTATGTAACATTACAGGTTTAGTATGATGGGAGCCCACTTGCACTTCGAGATCCGCTCGACTCCGTTCAACTACGCGACGGGGCGGCTGGCGCACGAGCGGAGCCAATGGGTCAGCAACGACAATACGGATGGCGCTGAGCAGCCGCGGTAAATATCACCTCACACCATTAGCCAACACTAGCCCATGATGAAAGAGGTAGTTTATTTAAAGCAAAGCTGCTTATCAACTTCCTGGTTGACACAACGCCCATATAAGGAATGTGGAAACGCAAACGACATAAATGTCGGGTTACTTAGTTATACATCATATTGCGTAGTAAGCTTAATTATTTAATTATTAGTCAGTATCTTTACTGTGGACTTTGCAGTTAACATATGATAACAACTGAAACAAGCTAGTTTTGTATTCAACAGCTTTCATGTTAGAAAATATTATACCTACATAATTAACATTACTCCAAGTCCTTTTACTTCTAAGGTAAAATTATTGCGCAGATCTCACTAACGATTATGTAATGTACGTAGACGGAAGCTAGAGCTGTACAAGCCAGACATTCCGACGCGCAGCCATACGCCACTGCCCGTGGACTCGACCCACGACCAGTTCGTGGAGTTCACGCACTCCGACTACGACGCGGACGCGGCGCAGAGCACCGTGCCATTCGTCGACGTACAACCAGTGTCACCCATGAAAGGTATGCACACGTTAGAGGTATAGAAAAATCTTTTAGCGGGTGTTAAAATAGCTGCGAGAGCCACGCGGTATAGCGCACACCTCTGCGACAGGCATCGCGCTCAAATTTTACATGGCCCAACTCTGCCATTCGATTATGCAAGAACAATATTATCGCAAGGACTGTAAAGGAATCAGCTAGTTCTTGACGATGATGTGGATCATCATCATCATCATCATCAGCCTATACTAGTCCACTGCTGGACATGATGTGGATGTACTATGCATACTCTCTAAAAATGTTATTTTGCTTGCCTGGTGACCAGAGTCTGACTGGAAGGCGACCGCTTATACTTATTTCTACTAGCATGTTTGGCATTGTTGCGTTCTGGTTTGAAGAGTAAGCTCTAGCAAAATCACGGGGCAAAGAAGCATTATAACAACTGTTGCTTTGTCATGGTCGCGCGCGTGATACTCCTGACTCAACAAGCGTACATCCTACGATGTCTTTTTATCAACAAAGCCCTATGCTCATTTACCGACTTAGTAACATAAAATGGTCTGATACCATAATATTTCTCACAGGCGCTGGTCTGATAAGCGGCGCAGGCATCATCCACCGCGGCATGCGAGGCTCCGGCGGCTTCGTGGCGGTCAAGCTGTTCACGTACGACTACTCCGCCCACATCAAGGCGGAGCCGCCGACCAGCGAGTTCGACGATGACGCGGAGACGACGGAGTTCGTGCCTATTATCAATTAGCTTTAGCATTAACGGCGGCCGATATCACCGCTCCACTTGCAAGTGCGTGTTTTTTCTCACTATAATAAAACCCTTAGCCAGCCAGTGATCACACCATTATCACTAGCTCATTTTATATCCCCACTTCTGAGGCACGAGCCTTAGCTATGGATGAAACCACCAAAGGGAGAACTTGTGAAAAGTGATCACGTAAAATTGTATCGTATTAAGACAAATGAAAATGCTGGCATATGGGTTAAAACGAGTATAGTAAACCTCAATTTGTATGGAATTGTAACAGCGCTGCCTATTTACAAAAATATAAGTGCTTCGATACTATACAAATTCTAGTTTACGCACACTCGATCGAATGGTGAATAATACTCGCACTTGACAATCTTATAAGTGTAATATAGTCTAATTAGAACTGTCGTCATTTTCACATAACATGCAAAGTGAAATTTCAATTGACTGTCTATCTGTCAGTTATGTGGAAGTTGTGAAACTAGGTCTTATACTCATATTTTGTAATAACGTAGCGTAGTGTAGGTTTTTTATAAATAAACTTTTGAAAACTAGGGTAAATGTCACATTTTTAGTGTAGGGTAACAAGACTGTAGTATCCATTAGTTTTGTTAATATTATGAATAAAAGCGTTTGCCATAACTAAATGTTTTTTATTTTCATAACACTAAATAATAAAAACATTTTTTCATATGATATTAGTATACTTTTCGAAAGCCATCTTTTTTCTACACAAGTGATGGCAAAGAATTGCATGGTACTACAATTATTACGTAAGTATGACATTGAGCTTAGGGCGCCAATAGCATTCTGAGCATTATCGCCAGCAGGCTTGACTGTCGATACGTTCATCAATGCTACGGCATAAATCGTCTGATATGGCTAATAATAGGAATTAGTGGTCGCCCTGTGGTCGAAATTCGACCGTAATTTTATTAAGGCTGCACGGATTGTATCCTCAGCAATGAGAAATTAAAAAAGATAGAATGTGAGTTTGGATTGGCATGGACTTGACAGATGTCGGCCGCATTAAAACAAACAATACGTGTGTGTCAAATACATGGTAGTGTGTGTAATGTTGTTTTTATTGATTTAATGTATTTTTTATGCATAATTAAAAAAAAATAACATTCGGATAACCTTCTCTATATAATCTATAAGTGTGCGAAATTTCATACTCCTCCGTCCGCGCAATTTTCGTAAAAACGAGTACAAAGTTTTTGCTTCACGTATTAATATATAGATACTATAAAAATCATACAACTAACATAGAATAAGTAAAAGCAACTAGGGCCTCTTCAAAGCTAGAGTGAATGGGTTTTTTCTAGATATGTATGTTTACCGAGGGCCACCTCTTTACTTAACATCAAGTCAAATGCTTACCTCTATTTGATATTTGAAATAAAAACCATTCGAGTCAAAGAGATGAATATTACTCTATTCTATAAGGCTCCTTGCTTGGGATTGTTTTTAATGTTTATCGATTTATCGATTCCTGAGTTCAAGAGCATAAGCAACTTACACAAACAGCTATAAGCATATCGTTCTTGAATATTATATCTTTTCAGCCGCCATCTTTCAGAAAGACAGTTTAAAGGGTGGTCCTGTATTAAAACTTCTTCTCCTTTCATCAAGATACACGCTTTTTAACGCCCACAATTGTCGTATACATTTCTTAATATTATATGTATGTATATCTATTTCATCTACATACCTGCATCGCAGGAGCTGCAAATGAAGACGTCCACGCCCATCGAAATGAAATGCTACTAAATCTTCCTAATTTCTCTAATTTTATTAGTAGCTGGGTAGGGCACCCGGTGTACATTTCGACTGGTCGCCAAAGGCCGCAAATTCACTACAGTGAAACTTGCAGTAGAGCGCTGAGTACGACTTTCAACCATGATGACGTCTGTCAATTGGGTAGTAATAATGGCAAACTATGACGTCACTATTTTGTTCCGTCAATAATTCAGTGTTTATTAAGAATTTTTTAGGTAACAGTAATTCATACTTAGGTCAAATAAAAAACATGAGTTTGAAATGTTCTAATCATCCCAACAGGTATTTCTATTGTAAAATATTTTTAAGTAATTGTATGTAAGGTCATATATTTTTTTTTTATATTAAAAGGAGGCAAACGAGCAGGCGGGTCACCTGATGGTAAATAATCGCCGCCGCCTATAGACACCCGCAAAACCAAAGTAATCGCAGATGCGTTGCCGGCCTTGAGGACGAAGGAGGAAGTAGGAATTGGGAGGGCGGGAGGGGTGAGAGATGGGTCTCCGGTACTTTCACTCACCAGACGAGACACAACAGCAACGAGTGCCATTGTCGCACATTTTATCAACCGCAAATATTTTGACAAAACATCTAATTATATCACAGAAATAAGGCCCTAGCATTTAAAAAAAATTAAATTGAGGCTAATTTTTATTTTTACTTTTCCTAACAAAAAAAATTTAATATTTAAAGAGCACCCATTGCGGCCTCTTTGTCGATTCCTTTGAATGAAACTACGGGCACGTGTAAGCAGTGTAGGCATTGCGGCCTCTCTGTTTCGGCTCCTTTGAATTAAAAACTACCGAAAGTGCGTAAGGGGTGTTTTTTAATTGAAATATCTTTTAGCGTTTTTCTTGAAAACTAGCGTATTAAAATTTAAGGTTTTTTTCATAAAAAAAGTTTATTTTACTTTTAAGTGCTAATTGCTGCACTGAAGCTGAATTAAACATTTATAAAATATTTATAAAAACAGTGAAAAAATTAAACGCCCACCCGACCCAGCCAGGAATAGAACCTGGGTCTTCCACAATCCGGGCGGCTGCACTGTCCGCTTGCTACCGGGAAGGCTGACGTAAGTGCTAATCCGCAGAAGAACAATGGTTACTGACATAGCCCGAAAAGTTGCTAAGCTCAAGTGGAAGGGGGCAGGGCAAATCGCTCGCAGGACTGATGGCCGACGGGGTGGAACAGTGCTCGAGTGGCGACCGCGTACTGGAAAAAGCAGCGAGGGCAGGCTTCTAACAAGGTGGACCGACGACGGTCTGGTGAATGTCGCTGGTAGCCAGGGTGATTTTTGAACTAGTGACTATGATATCATTTGAGATTTCTTCTTCCAATCATATTATGGTAACTAAATTTTAACACTCAAATTCTCGAACAGTATGTATCTTGATAATGAAATTGATAGTATTGCAAAATATTGCTTTTAACTTCGAGATCACTGGTGATATTCAAAAATCACCCAGTCGCTGAATGCGAGCAGCACAAAGCCAAAAAGTAATCACTTACCTTACCCAACATCGTATTACAAATACGTAATTTAGTCTGTAAATACTGTCTGTACCTCAATGCATGCTGAGTTCACCTCTAAGTAGTTGTACATTAAGTATATGTTACTATAAATGTAAACCACATAATTGTTTTTATGTAATAACTGTTGGTGATCCAAATAAATAAAATAAAAGTCACATAGTTCCGGTAAAACCGCCTCCGTAACACTTCTTCTTGTATGTATGTAACTAGTCCAGCCATAAGTTCTGTTACAAATGAAAATGCAATTTTTTTTATGAAGTAACGCAATATTACTAAAACTTATATGTACATAATTATTAAAGTCTCCGCAAAAAATAAAAACAATAATCTATTTAAAATGACCACCTTTGGCTTTTGTACAGGCCTTTAATCTGTCTGGCCACGAATCTATGAATTTACGCACCGTTTCCATGGGAAATTTCGCCACTGCTTGCTCCAGAGATTTTTTAAGAGACTCAATGTCGCCGTGTCGTTTATAAAACTGACCATAATTATTAGTCTAACTAAAGGGTTGAAGTCTGGGCTAGATGAGGGCCAGTCTTCTGCTCTTATAAATTCCGGAACGTTGCTCTCAAGCCAGGCTTGGGTAGTTCATGCCTTATGACCAGGTGCAGTCCTGCAGGTTTCACGACACCATCCAAGACTGTCTCTTGATACACTTTGGATGAAGTTTTCACTCCTTTTATCTTTCTTGCAACAAACACTTGCACTTGCAAACACAAAAATGTAGCTTTGTGACGCCTTGATAAGACACGCCCCACCAAACCATCACTGACGCAGGATGATGACCACGTTGTACCTTTCCGACCACTTGAGCAGCTTCTTTGGAACTGTGAACGTACACTTTATCATTTTGCTTATTGTCTCTTCAATCGTGAAATTTTTTTTCATCGGTAAAGAGGATATTTCTATGCCCTTCACCTGCGTATCGCGACGGAAGGCGTTTTGATCGATCCACTCTCTTTAATTGTAAAGATTGTTTTTTTTTTATAGATAGCTCGGCAAATGACTCCATCCCACCGTGCAAATGGAGTCCAGACGCGAAGATAACTGGTGCAGCGTGAAAATAAACGTAGCATCAGTTAACCTCACTCTGCCGGCCCACAAGGTGCTTCTTCACGCCTTTTTTGAAGGACCCCATATTATAGGAAGGAGAGAAAACGTGTGCTGGTAGACTATTCCATCTTTTGGAGGTGCGACAAAGAAACGAGTCACCAAATTTCTTTGTGCACGATGGGATATTTGAGACAGTGAAGCGGTGACTCCGAAGAGCAGCACGTGTACTCCTATGAAGGAAGGGAGAAGGTGGGATGAGGACAAAGAGCTCTTCAGACCACTCGCCATGGTATAAACGGTAAAACACGCTGAGTGACGCAACATCTCTACGCAATTGCAGAGATTCGAGAGTATTTGCGACTTCTGCATTGCCAATAATGC
Organism: Eudonia mercurella; assembly: GCA_963082485.1. Classification (NCBI taxonomy): domain Eukaryota; kingdom Metazoa; phylum Arthropoda; class Insecta; order Lepidoptera; family Crambidae; genus Eudonia; species Eudonia mercurella. The sequence goes on along the minus strand of OY720033.1, from coordinate 18,115,147 downwards.
GTTCAGCGCGACACGCTGCAATCTGTCCAAGGCATCGAGAAGGAGTACCGCAAAGTATTGCGGAACCGTCCCAGATGTGCGAGCAATACTCCACGTAAGACCGTACCTGTATCTTGTACAAAAGGCACAACTGGTCAGGCGTAAAGAATCGCCGCACTCTGTTCAGAATACCGAGTTTTCGTGAGGCTGTTTTGATCACGGCTTCGATGTAGTCCCTTGGGTTCAGATTGTAGCGAATCGTCATACCGAGCATGTTAATACTGCTCTGCAGGCTTACAGCCGAAATTAATAACCGTCAAGCATAGGCGCGAAAATAAGTCTGCAGTATGCGAACATTCCCGAGAGGGGCCCAACCATTACATCAGATTTGATAAACTGCAAGTACTCGCTAGAGAACAACGATTCATCCCTAGGATGATACGCGAGGCTATTGAAATTAAAAAACATCCTAATTTTAATAGAGAAGATGGTTGGAGTCTACCACCAGCCTGGGACCCCATCATACAAAATATTAAATCCCAGCTCCAACACCATACTGCCAGACCAAAAGATACTGTAAGCTCTTTCTGCGTAAAACGGAACGCACCCGATTAAATTAAATGAGGGTATACAAGCTACTAACTAATTATGAGATGACCAACACCTCAGTCTCCCTGTGACCACGGACCCTGCAAAGGATTCGAAACGTCAGGATAAACATTAAATAATGTTAAGTAAAATAAACGCGAGTAGATCCGTAAAAGTTGTTTCATTTAAATGTGTAGTGTTCGCGTAAACTTTAGAAAACAATTAATAACCTATCTCTGGTAAGAGATAGGCCTATCTTAGTTTAGTTACCTAGCAACCGCTGTTATTTTCCCATAAATAACAGAAATAACTAAGCAACAAATCTCTAGTAGGCCTATCTCTTGCTGAGGATAGGTTATTAATTTCGGCTGTTAGAGATGTACCCTGAAGAGTTGGAAGGGGAAAGAATGGTGACTTTTTGCCGTGAACGCACATACCTGTGTTTTCTTGGCATTGAACTCAACCAGACTATTGGAGCCCCAATTAGATATGAGGTCCAATACCCGATTGAGTTCAATGACAAGATTCACTCGATTCACTTCGGTTTCGACCCGCCCTGCCGCTAGGTGACCGTTATATCCCCCATGCACCGTGCTATCATCTGCATAGCAATGAATATTTCCAAGTGAAATCATATCATTGATATGCAGAAGGAACAGCGTGGGGGACAGAACGGAGCCTTGAGGGACTCAGCGTTCACTGACATGAGCCGCGAAGCGCATCCATTAGATAGAACACGGATTCTGCGCTCATGTAGGAAGCCAGCGACCCAGTTGCAGAACTGAGCAGGCAGACCGTATGCCGGGAGCTTGGAGAGAAGAGCTTTGTGCCAGATCCGATCAACTCACCACGCTTGTCAATAGCCTCACCCCATAGATGTGCAACGTACGCTAGAAGATCACCCGTTGACCGTTTCGGTCGAAACCCGTATTGGCGATCGTGAATTATGGAGTGTTCTTCTAGGTACTGGACAAGTTGTTTATTTAAAATGCGCTCCATTACTTTGCACAAAACTGAAGTTACGGCTATGGGGCGGTAATTCGATGGATCTGACCGATTTCCTTTTTTGGGGACCGGTTGCACATTAGCCTCTCTCCAAGATTCCAAGACAGTAAAGGCGCGTTAGCACGGGGGACAACTACACTGCACACATTTTTAGGACTATTGGAGGGATGCCATCAGGGCTATTAGCTTTCCGGACATCGATTGATTGCAGCTCCGCACGGACATCACACTGCCTGATTTTAAAATTCGGGTATTATGTGGCCACAGTGAGAAATTGTAGGTGGCTGTGCATTGCAGTCATCGATTCGGAAGATTTTGGCCAGGCAAAGAGTTTGGCCAGGAGATCAACCTTCTCCTGCGGCTTGTGAGCTAAAGTTCCATGAGGACATCTCAATGGTGGCAGAATTTTGATTGCACGGCTTTGACCAGACGCCAGTAGCTACGGCTGCCCGTAGGATGCGTCAGACGGCGACAGCAAACATCCGTTCGAACGAATAAGCAATCTCCGGCTTTGGCTTTGAAGGATTCTTCAAGCACAAAGCCCGGATAGTGCAGGTAGCTGGTGTCGGCCGGACAGATTATTTGCGTCTCCGTTAAAAACAATATTGCTGGCCGTGCCGTCCCAAGATGGTAGTGGACGGCATAGAGGTTTGCATGGAGTCCGCGGATGTTAGCGAACTCGACCTCAAACGGTATGGCTGTGGTGGGGATGTGCACCGTTGTAGAACCAGTTTTAATGTTAGGCGCTGTCATGGCGGAGAAAAGGAAACGAAATAGAAGGGCAAGTCTGTATATCGACGATAAGCACTGAGCTTCAGGTCTTGTTTTATAATACGCGACAGAGTCCTAGCGGGAATCTTCATTTCTTGCGATAAGATTTTTTGCTTCCTAATGTGATTTTGACGAATTCTGGCTTTAACAGCATTAACAGTCTTTGTAGTTCTAATAGCACGCGGCCGCCCCGATCTTTTATGGTCTTCGACAGAGGAAGTGTTGTCGTATCTGTTGATAGTACGATATACAAACATACGGCTGATACCAAGCTTTTGAAGTGTCTGGAATATGACCGACGGCTCCATACCCACTTTGTGCAAAGCGATTACTGCAATCCCATTTTCTTTAACACCTCATTCCATATTGTAATTTGATAATGAACACGAGAAAATATGTGAAATGGCGCGGAACCGAAAGAAGTATTTAAAATAATAAACGCGTTCCAAATTTAAAATAATTAAAAAGTTGAAAAAAAGAAAAGTTTTTATGTAACAGTATTTATGGCCAGACTAGGTGTACAAGCGTTCTGTACCTGCACGCGCAGCGGGTGCACGGCGAGCAGCGCCAGCAGGTCGGGCGGCGGCAGCACGTCGGCCGCGCGCACGCCCATGCAGCGCACCGCCGCGCACAGGAACGCCGCCAGGTACCGGTGCAGCGGGAAGTGGAACGACGCGTGCATCACCTCCGTCTGCGCGGGCACACACAACATCTCATGGCGGGGGGTTTAACTTAAGGCACGCTTATGGCATCTATCTTCACAGAGGAAAACGAGTGAAAGGATGGTGTTGCACGACAGATCCCGATAAGATGGGTTAATGGGAGAGAGAAACTTCAGCAGGCCCATCTATGATAAAATAAGGTGACACACTGAAAAAATGCACCAAATTTCGTCGAATATTATTAGGATTACCAGCATAAGAAGACAAAGCCTAAAAATTAAGCCAATACCCAACAGTATATTGTCTATTTACTTATTTTTACTTTACTACTAATTATTTTTTAAACAACTCTCCAAATCTAAAAATTGCCTCTTTAAAATTCGTCACAGTGAGGGTGCGGCGCGGCGTGCACGGCGTCCAGCCACTCGTGCAGGTAGGTGACGCGGGTGGTGGTGGCGGGTGTGTACTGACCCGGCGCGGGTGCGGCGCGGCGTGCACGGCGTCCAGCCACTCGTGCAGGTAGGTGACGCGGGTGGTGGTGGCGGGTGTGTACTGACCCGGCGCGGGTGCGGCGCGGCGTGCACGGCGTCCAGCCACTCGTGCAGGTAGGTGACGCGGGTGGTGGTGGCGGGTGTGTACTGACCCGGCGCGGGTGCGGCGCGGCGTGCACGGCGTGCAGCCACTCGTGCAGGTAGGTGACGCGGGTGGTGGTGGCGGGTGTGTACTGACCCGGCGCGGGTGCGGCGCGGCGTGCACGGCGTCCAGCCACTCGTGCAGGTAGGTGACGCGGGTGGTGGTGGCGGGTGTGTACTGACCCGGCGCGGGTGCGGCGCGGCGTGCACGGCGTCCAGCCACTCGTGCAGGTAGGTGAGCGCGGCGGCCAGCATGCGGCGGGCCAGCGCGGCGTGCGAGGGATCGGCCAGGTGGCTGAGCACCGACCACATGGGGTACGCGGCCGCCTCCAGCTCGCACGAGAACGCCGCGTAGTACGATGACGGCTCGAACTCGATGTGGCCGCCGGTCTCGCGGATGTTCACGTTCATGCCTGCCGGAGAACAAGACAACTTGTTAATTTACTAGCTACGACGAAGTACCTGTTAGACATTGTAGAATGAAATACAGATGAAACTTTTAAGTTCTGTTCAAACGAGGATGATGATGATGTTCAGCGCTCATAGGTGAAGGATGCTTATTTGTAAAAAAACAATAGTGAAACAACGCTACGCTAACATCACCACGGAAAGTCCGTCTTGTGTAGCAAATGCGAGGATAATTTCCATTATGGATGTGCAAGAATTCAGTGTCGAATAAAGGAAAAAAAATTATGATATTCGGCCAGACATTCCGTTCACAATGTAACTGGACGTTTCGTGGGCGGCAAACCCAAACGGTTCCTCAAGAGAGGAATGCGTCACGCAAGCGTTTCCGTCTTCTACTAGATTCTCAGTGTGTATCTCGGATCAAGAGCGAAACAGCACCAGGACGCATCTAAAGACTAGGTCTTCGACTTGAGTTGGCTGGGTCATGAAAATGGGGAAAAGCGCCCAACTACATGTTTGTACCTAGATTATAACGCGTATGAACCGGGTCTTCGTACTCTTGTTCTACGAGTACGGTAACCAACTATTATTGTGTGCATGAATAGTGTCATTTTGAGGCACTCACCTTGTAGCATAGACAGGAACTCGAACCACATGTTCACCAGCGCGTCATCCTGCAGGAACAGCAGCGCCACGCTCTTGTGTGAGAACACAAAGGGCTCAAAGGGTTTCTAAAGTGGATGGCATCACGCAAGCGTGGCCCTCGTCCCCTACTAGATTCTCCGAGACGTTCAAATCGAATCGAGAGTGGACCAACCTGTGAGCGCTTCTAAAGACTAGGACCTCGGCTCGGGTTACGACCAAGTGCGTCTGTACCTGGAATAAAGCGCGTGCGAACCGAGTCTTCATATTTTTCTACGAGTACGTCTTGTCTAGTGTGCTATGTAGTGTATCTCGAGTGTGCAGTGCGATTGTGAGGCGCTCACCTTGCAGCATGGACAGGAACTCGAACCACATGTCCACCAGCGCGTCGTCCTGCAGGAACAGCAGCGCCACGCTCTTGTGTGAGAACACAAAGGGCTCAAAGGGTTTCTAAAGTGGATGGCATCACGCAAGCGTGTTCCTCGTCCCCTACTAGATTCTCCGAGGCGTTCAAATCGAATCGAGAGTGGACCAACCTGTGAGCGCTTCTAAAGACTAGGACCTCGGCTCGGGTTACGACCAAGTACGTCTGTACCTGGAATAAAGCGCGTGCGAACCGAGTCTTCATATTTTTCTTACGAGTACGATGTCTTGTCTAGTGTGCTATGTAGTGTATCTCGAGTGTGCAGTGACATTTTGAGGCGCTCACCTTGCAGCATGGACAGGAACTCGAACCACATGTCGACGAGCGCGTCGTCCTGCAGGAACAGCAGCGCCACGCTCTTGTGCGAGAGCACGTTGTTGAAGTCGGACACCAGCGGCCAGTAGCAGTGCTCCTTCATCACGCGCCGGGTGCAGTCGATCACGTAGTGGAAGTTCTGCTCCGGGTCGTGCAGCGTGTTCTGGAAAGAGGCACCTTTTGTTTATTGCTGTTTTGTACATAGGAAGAGTTGGTATTGTTTAAATGGAACAACTGAGGGTAGAATTCGAGTTTGCCGAGCGAACAGTAACCGCTCGGAACAGGTTTCACAAGGCCCTAAATCAGATTCGACTGTGAACGCTGTGTTTCTGCTCGGGTATGGCTGGCTGACCCCCTCTCTTGCGAAGGGGAGACGGAATGCCAGAGGAAAGAAACCGAATCGATCCGACACTTACTTCGAGGAAGACGATGTAACTATAAAAATTTTTAAAGCAAGAAAAAAAGGACACAAGTTCATAGTTTTATTTATAGTGTTGGTAATTTGAAGAAGTCAGTATTGTTTACATCAAAAAGAAGTTAAAACTAATGGCACTGAAATGGTCACATACTCGGATACACAGAGTGCTTAGTATGGTTGTTTTTTATTTTAAAACTTCTCATTTTTTGTTTATTGTATAGAAATCTAGAGGAGTTCCAATTCTGTCGCACATCTAATTGCCGGCACATCATTAAAGGTATGAGAAGCAGAAAGTTTAGCTTCGATGTCCACCGGCTCGACGTAGTTTAATCGGAGAGGGATCAAATCAGCACCTGTATCACCACGTTCCGGGCCAACGAGTCAATTCTTGAATACAAACAAAACAAACATACGGGGACGTTTCAAACAATTTGACACATGAAATCATATGTAAAAGTGTCGTTAACACTAGCGTTGAACGTGTACGTACCTGCACCAGGATCTTGCCCATCATGAGCCGCAGCGACAGCACCATGACGTGCAGCAGATGCAGCTGCTGCACGCAGCGCAGCGCCAGCGCCTCGTTGGAGAACAGCTGCACCGACATGTGCACCACGCGGTTGGACAGCGTGTCCGGGTCCGACGCCGCCTCCAGCACCAGCGGGATGCGCGCGTAGTGCATCACGAACGTGCGCGTCAGGTGCTCCTGCATCCGCAAACAAGACCGTTAACCCACTTAGTCTGAAAGGGTGTTATAACACCTCTAAAAACAGTATATAAATGTACCCTAATAGTATGATACTTTTAAAGTTTCATTTACAACAACACACAAACGTCGGTCGGTCTAAATGGGTTTAAAATAACCTTTTTATATTGTTATGCATTTAATTCTAAAAAGAAGATTACTGAAACAAACAAAGATCATTTTTTGGAGTTCGCTAATCAGCAAACTCCAAAAAGGCAATCGCCTCAGGCGGCATTTTCAGCGTCACCGGACTTTTTTGGGGACGGAGAGAAATTAAAGAGGAGAGAGGTTTTTTGTGCGTGATGCTATTCCGTACTAGATTCTCCGAGTGGTTCGAATCAAATCGAGAGCGGAACGCCCCGGGGGCACTTCTTAAGGCTCAGGTTGACCTTAAGGCGAAGGGTAAGACACTAGCGCCACCAATAGATAATTTGACAATTACTAACGGACCGGATCTCTGTTTAAACATTGCGTACCGTCCGACAACAGGAAAGCATCCATAGCATTTATTTAATAATTGTGCACTACCTTTTGTTGCGTGGTTTATTCACAAAACGGGCTATCGCATTTATTCACAAACAATTGCCACTTTTGGTGTTAGCAAATGAATACAAAAACAAACCTAAAAGTAGTGCACAATTATTAAATAATAGATGTTTGCCTAGTGCCAGAAGGTGCGCAATGTTTGAAAAAAAATCTAGTTAGTAGTTATCAAATTAAATCCATTAGCGGCGCTAGTGTGCCTTACCCTTCGCCTTAAAAGGCGCCCTCGCTCGGGTCGTGGGGATGGAGAAAAGCGCCCAGGTTCATGTCTTTACCTGGTATAGAGCGCGTATGAACCGGGTCATCGTACCCTTGTTCTACGAGCACGGTATCTCGGGTCTAAGCGAGTGTGCATGTTGAGTGAATCACTTGAATGTGTAATGGCATTTGGAGAATCGGACGGGGGGATACAAAGATCAATTTGAGGGAAGGGAACGGTGTGTAAAGAGATGAGAGGAAGATATATAAATAACAATCTGTTTATAAGAGGTATTCCGCTTAGATTACTGATACATACATACTCTCAAGTCCTTCTCCCAAAAACGGCTACATTTAGCATAAACAAAATAGGGTTACAAAGTGGAATAGATAACATCAGTGATGATCAGGGGTTGCTAACCGATCGCCTGATGTGCGGGTATCTTGGATCTCTTGTCCCTTAGTCGACTCTTACAATATGCAGCTACGCAGGTGATACATTATTTTCACGTTAGATCAGCATGGGATAGAGTACTCAACGTTTCAATGTTTTAATTATTAACGCCCTGCCAAGAAATTACACCACACCACTTGTAGGTACTCTAAGGTGATCTAAACGGATTGTGATGGTGATATTTATCTCGGAAATACAGAACCTCGTTTATTAGGATACCAACGTCTCCATCGCACTTACCTTATAATCCTGATCCGGCAACATGTTGAGCAGAAAGCAGACCACGTTCTGTGGGAACTCGTATTTGAAAGTCCAGAATATGAACTCGTCAAGTAGCGTGTTGTGTTGCAGACGCGGCGCGAGCGCCGGCAAATGTCGGTATCTGGAAGAGACGAAATTATGTTACTAAATAGCAATATCTATACTATTCATAAAGAGGTAAAGTTTGTGACTTTCTTTGTTTGTTTGTTTGTTTGCGGAGGGTAATCTCTGGAACTACTGGACCAATTCCAAAAATTCTTTCACAGATAGAAAGCTACATTCCTTGTGGGTAACATAGGCTATATTCCACGTGGACGAAGTCGCGGGCAAATTGCTAGTATAATATTAACTGGCAATTTTGTATTTTATCTATACTAATATTATAAAGAGGAAACCTTTGTATTTTTGTATGTATGTATGTTTGCAACGAATAAACTCAAAAACTACTGGACCGATTTAAAAAAATCTTTCACCATTAGAATGCTACATTGGCGCCAAGTATCATAGGCTATATTTAAAAAAATGTCCACCCGTGCAAAACAGGGACGGGCCGCTAGTGAATTATAAAAACCCTTTCTTGGCGGATATCTGCCCTACTACTAGTATTGTTTGAAAAACCTGTTAACCAAAACTCCTGCAATTTTGTGATTAGTCTGTTCATAAGCGCCTCGGTCGGTAGCCGAGTGGCTAAGCGCTCGGCCCCTTACGCGAAGGTACCGGTTTCAAGTCCCAGGTCCGGCAGTGTGTTTTGGATTTTTCGATGAATAGCCCGGGTTTGTGATCACTAAAACGCATTTGGCAACACGCATCCATTGTAGTGATGACATGATTTCAATAATGGAGGCCTACGCTATTTGCTTATTTATTGTCAGTAAGTAAATGTTAATTATACCACTTTTAGATTTAGATAGATCAACCAATTACCTTCGTTTTTGAAGGGCTCTGTCATTTGGTCATAATTGCTGGTTAAGGCGAAGGGTAAGGCACACTAGCGCCGCTAATGGATTTAATTTGATAACTGCTAAACTGGATTTTTTTTCAAACATTGCGGACATTCCGACACTAGGCAAACATCTATTATTTAATAATTGTGCACTACTTTTAGGTTTGTTTTTGTATTCATTTGCTAACACCAGAAGTGGCCATTGTTTGTGAATAAATGCGATAGCCCGTTTTGTGAATAAACCACGCAACAAAAAGTAGTGCACAATTATTAAATAAATACTAAGGATGCTTTCCTGTTGTCGGACGGTACGCAATATTTAAAAAAAGATCCGGTCCGTTAGTAATTGTTAAATTATCAATTAGTGGCGCTAGTGATCCTTACCCTTCGCCTTAAGTTTTTTAGAACACACCAACCCGCAACGGGTCAGGGTGGTGTGTAGTGTATCGAGCCTCGAACGATGCCTCACTCAGGAAAGCCTGAATCCAGCAGTGGGAGTTGATGATGATGATGTACGTACTCGTCTGGTGGCTCGGGCGCGGGGAAGTCCTCGATCGCCTTCTCGTACATCTTGTTGGACTCGGCCATGTAGCAGCCGTACTCAGTCTCCGGAAACGGTGGCTCCACCAGATTGCGGTACATCTTTGAACAAAAATTAATGTTTATTTATTCTATTTCATTATTTATTTCCTTTACCAATAACTCGAAACTATGACTAGTTTATTAGGGGTCAAACAGTGTAGCTACTAGAATAGCTACAAATCTAGCTATTAGCTATTAAAGAAACCCTTAGCAATCTGTAAATTCAACAATGAGTGCGAGTGAGAGTGAGGTTTCCAATTAGGAAAAAAAAAAGTGTTTTATTTTTTCCAGTAACAGGATTTGAACCTGCACTATTATCCGATTAGGTAACTTCGAAAGGTACAGGGTGTCTACTGCAAGCTTTATTTGCCATTCGATCACTTTAACGAAAACGAGAATTTAATATGACAACATACTATGTTCGTTTGTCACCAGGTGGCAAGAGACTGCTTCATACATCCATCTTTCGTTAACATTATCTTAAATTTATGTGATTCACCACGCTTGTAGATGTGGATGCTTTGCATTTCATAATACGATAGGGTCGATAGCTGCTACATTTTTTAATAAACTACTATATATTAATAACTAACTATATAAAAAAGCACTCAAACAATGAGCGTGCAAAGCGTCTGATCAACCCAACTCTCTCTTCTCCTCTAAGTTTTTTCGCATTTACTAGTATCCACGAACTTGGCCATCGACGCGCATACGGATTTAAGTATCGATGTTCACTTGATTAAATCACCTCTGTAACCCAAGTTTTTAATAATCCATTTACGGAACACAATAGTGACGTCATAGTTTGCCTTTTCTAGGTTTGACAGTTGCTATAAAGTTCCTCTCATAAAATCCCCCCCTATTGGTAAAACAGCCATACCTGCGGGTTGATGAGCGCCTTCGTCATGGCGGAGCGCATGAGATCGCCCATGTTGTTGAACTCCATCAGCATCTGCACGTAGAACTCGCAGTCGTGCACCGCGATCCGGTAGCCGTCCGACTTGGTTTGCGCGCCCGCCGACGCGCTGTAGTTGTCACTGCGAATACACACCTCCTTTAAACAGTGTTTATGAGCACCCACAACTCGGATCCGATCCGATCTGAACCCCTCGGAGAATCTAGTAGAACGGGGATACGCACTAGTGCGTGATGCCATTCTCTCTAGAGAACTTCTGACGGCGCTTCGTTTCACACGGCTTGAGGAACTCTTTTAGGTTTCTCACCGCCCTTGAAATAGTCTGATGATGAATGAACGAAATGAACTCTCTCAAAGAAAAAAACCACGACTCGGTCAACCGGAGTCGAGGTCCTAGCCTAGTTTAGAGGCGCCCTCAGGTTGTTCCGCTCTCAATACGAACGCGGCATATAATCTAGTGAGGAATAGGGACACGTTTGCGTGATTCCAGCAATCTAGAAACACCCATCACTTCGGTTTGAGGAACTTTTAATTTTTTGCTGCCACTTTCTATAAGCCCGGTTACGCTGTAAAGGCCATTGGCGGCCGTCATCAATCTGTTACTTCTGTTTTATATCTAATTATACGTAGATATTGTTGCGAACAAATTCCGAGAGCAGGATTCGAAACAGCTCCCCATGACATACCGGGTCTGGTGCACTACTATGTTACTCCTGTAATGCTGCTGCGGCAAAATTAAGTATTAGGGTTACATTTAGTCGGTTGTTGACATATTGTATCGTAAGTTTTTTCAGCTGAGCATCAGGCAAATATTTCCAAAATGGTGTTGTTCTGCCTGCATAACTACCATGACTTTACAATCTAAAAAACAAAAGCCCGTGTAAGATTTCACATTTTAGCATATTATAATGCTTTTCCGTAGAAGTGCGAATCATATTATAAATGTAAATAAATAAATAAATAAATGTTTCCCACACTCACACCAATTATCTAGCCCCAACAAGAGCTTCCTTAAGAAACTCGATAAAATGGTTAACTAGACAACGGATAAACATACTTAATATACTTAAATACATACTTATTATACATAGAAAACACCCAGACCCGAAACAATTTAGAAAAACAGGTATTTCTAAATTGACCCGACCGGGGATCGAACCCGGGACCTCAGAGATGGCGACACCATGAAAACCGGTGTGCAAGCCACTCGACCAAGGAGGTCGTCGATTATAAAATAGGCTTTATGCCTGTCGCAACAAAGACTTGTTTCTAATCTTTGTTACAGCACAACCAACATTGTATTGCCTCCTAAAAATAGATGCAATTTCCACAGACGTCATTTGAGCAGAGCATAACAGTTAAACATGAATGAACTAATGTACTTAGAGCACCTAGCGAGCCACTTGGAACCTCGAAGGGCACTTGTTCGGCATCGGCAATAATAATGCTCGACCACAAACATTAAGCGGCTCAGGCTCGTTCAGGCAGTTTCCTAAAAATAATGCTTCTTAAAATGGCCTTCTTCCCACATTGTCAGTTTGCTATGATATCTTCTGAAAGTGTCTGTTTCCTAAAATGTCTGCTTCTCAAAATGGCCTTCTTCCCACATTGTCGCTTTATATAATGTCTACTTCTCATACTGTCTGTTTCCTAAAATGTCTGCTTCTTAAAGTGTGTTTTTTATGTTTGTATAAATAAGTTCAATGCATTCAAACCTTCAGACTGGTCTATTTTTAGGGTTCCGTACCGCAAAGGGAAAAACGGAAACCTTTATAGGATCACTTTGTTGTCCGTCCGTCCGTCTGTCTGTCTGTCTGTCTGTCTGTCAAGACCCTTTATCTCGGGAACGCGTCGAAATTAAAACTATATACTCAGGTCCAGTCCCTTAAAGCTGTGAAAAAATTAATAATGTAAAAAAAAGATACGGCCGCTTATGCCGCAAAAAATGTATATTTCGATATTTTCAAGGGAATTAAAATTTATAGGATTTTTCTGTTGACCTAAACAATAAAATGACAATGACAATGACATTCACAATGACAAGGTTCTATGTATGCTCAACATTATTATTGGGTTACTGTACATTCAAAAACCATTATAGTATTGACCAGCTTTTCAATACTGGCTAATTACTTTATCATACATATTGATTCGCTAGGAAATTTCATACAACTTTACGGTACAGGTGTCGGGAACAAAAAAGAAAACACTGTGAGAAGCAGACATTGTAGGAAACGGTTTTGTAGAACACAACACTTAACAAATTTAGTTCATTGAATTGCCTTAGAGTTCACAATCCATTTAGTGAAGTGCAAATAGGTTTAACGTCTTTTTCATTTAATACTTTACGTTGTTTATTATCGCGAGTATGATCCTTACAGCCATCGACGTATATAAAAACGAAAGTCTTGACCCACTCACTGACTCATCAACGCCCAGCCCAAACTTACGTAGTACGGTAACAAGGCGGATAAAGTTGCGGACGAATGCTAGTTACAAACAAGGTATGTTAATTATAAAACAATGTGACTATATCTATATACCTATTGGTTATAATTACGAATAATTAAACATTGCGATGCTTAAAAACATAACCGATATATAACGTCACATTGACAGCATGTTCTCAATTGAGGACATCACGTATTGCTTACTGAGCATAATTAATGAAGCATCGGTGTTTATTTAAATAGTATTTATATTATCCTACATACTCGTGATTGCAATCAAAGGCAACATTTGTCTTTACTTACATTACTGAGTCGGCATACGAGTATATGGCGGCAGCGCATAGACGCTTATCAAGCGTACATTGGCGACCCTAAATCTTTAGTTCATAAACCTCTGTCTATGCCCTGTAACTTCAATGGATCTAGTACCCTTCAAACCGAACACAGCAATGGGAACAAAAATAGGTATAAGTTTGGTAGACATCCACGCGGATTTCTGAGTAGAATCAGGCAATAGCAAACAATACGTTGTTTGTATCAAGTTAAGACATTGAGTAATCCTTTCATGTTCTTACCTGTTTTCCCTAAAGTGCTGCAGCAGCCGCAGTATGAGCCGCGGCATCATGGCCTCGGCGACGCACATCAACTCCGCCGGCGCTGTGCCTGGCCGAGGACATTTGTTACCGTGGTTGCTGCAGAATCTGGAAACAAAACGTGATCGTCGGTATTAGAGACATACTAGGCAATAACCTTTTTGGTTTTATTGTACTTCATTATTAATTGGTAATGTACATATTCTAAAACCAAACGTAAATTAATCAAGAGTAGTTTTTAAATCTTTCAAAGTTTTTCTACCATCCTCTTCAGTAAGTTTAAACCGTTATGTGGTCTGGTGGTTAGACCACTGGTACATATTGTTCACAGTTTAATTGGTAAGTCTTGCTCTAAGTCCGCCTGGCCAGCTGCTACCATCTTACCAAGTCTGCCGTCATTACAACATAGCAACAGGCTGTCGTGTCTCGAACTGAGGAGATCCTCAGGAGTGACGATTCCAAGTGAGGTGAGCTTTCTCCTTAAGTCTTATCGTCCCTAGCCATTAGGTGAGATAAAGGCAAAGTTCTTCTTTGTTGTGGTAAATAAAATCATCATCATAATTCATATACATTAAAGCGACGTCAGAAAATTTTGTTTAAAAGTGGATAGTTAAGATATACCTAGTTCATTGTTATGGACCCGGCTGACTAGCTGCTACCATCTTAATTAGACTACCGTCATAACAACATAGCAATAGGCTGTATTCTCTCTAACTGAGGAAATACTCAGTAATGACGATTCCAAGTGAGGTGCAATTTACCTTTATAGTCTTATCGTCCTCTGCCATTAGGTGAATAAAGGCCAAGTTTTCCTATGCTGTGGTAAATAAAATTATCATCATAATTCATACATACATTAAAACGACGTTAGATAGTTTTATTTAAAAGTGGATAGTTAAGATAGCTAAATTCATTGTTATGGACATAACTATGACGAGCAGCACCTTATTGGCGATTTCGCCGGCGTATGGCCAAGTTAAACTATGATAATAGGTCACTGCCAAGACCACGCTCAGTATGCAGCTGGGGCGTCGCGATGCATTTGCATTTCGCACAGTGAAAACAGACAGTTCACATAGGTATATCACAAACACACGTTTAAATATTGAAATTCCAGTATTTTGCAAAGTCATTGCATCAACAACTTTCTTTCAGATTATAATGTATTTGTTTTACCGTTAGAAATCATTAGTTTGGAATCACTTTTAAAAGGTTATTGATCGTTTAGATTTTGGCCAATAACTAGTATTACTGTAGAATAGCGGACTTGGATCAGTGGCACGTGATCATTCGCTTGCCCTGTTCCTAATCTTATTTGGGGTCGGCGCAGCATGACTTCTTCCATTCTCCTCGATCAGCCGTCATCTCAATCCATCTTTCTTTGGTCATCCTTTAAGGAAGCACATATTTTGTGTATCTTTGTAACAAACTAAGACAAAGCACCTAGTGTGACACGTAATTTCCGTTTTATGTTGTAAGAGGATAGGAAATAACTATTAAACGCGACAATATCATCCAAAGCGTTTCCACGTGAAATATAGGTATTTCAGAAGAGAATACAAAAAACATTTAGAAAAATAATAAAAATAGTGTATCATAGGTTATTATCGACAGATAATACCTACTTACCTAGCTAATTTACGGCACAGATTCTAAAATCTACCGGCGGCAGCGGCTTTGCGTGCCACATCAAAGTTTACATACAAACTTAACAGACAAACATAAATTCAATCATTTGCATATTTTAATTGGAGCTTAGCCTCAATGTATCAACAACCTGCTTATTAACCAGAGCATAAAGCTCTGCGTGGCGGCGACGTCTCGGCGGTGACGTCACCGAGTCAAGGGCACCGCGAATGCCAAGTTCGACCCATTAGGGAAGGGCCAGCCGTCTCTTTCCGGCACCAAGCACGCCAATGACGGCATCCTTGTCTATATTTAGATACACCAGTGATTTGGATAAAGATAAGTCATTAAACCCGTTTCGGCTTTGTATTATTTTTTTCTCATGTCGCACCCGACGAGATATCGCAAATCTTGCGCCCTTACACCATATATTTAGTCTATGGTTTACCTGTTCTGACTAATGGAGATTTTTTAACCGCCTATATGGTCTAGTGGTTAAACCATCGGCCACTTGGATCGATTCCCAGCGAGGTGAACATATTCTAGCCGGTTTGGTGGTAGCAGCCTAATCTAAGTCTGTGGCCATAACAACAAAGTTAGTAGCATTTTTGTGTTCCGACTGTTAAAGAGATAAGATAGTCAGTTCTTCAATGATCAAGCATACTGGAGTGAAATGCGCTTCTTCAGCCTTATCGTCACTACCACCAGAAAAGATGAATGCCAAGCCCATCTTCGTTGTAAAAATCATAAAAATATTAGATAACTCTCTATGAGTTTGTTACTAAAGATAAGTCCTACTATACAGGTCACCGAGGACAAGGTCAAGTTCACGATAGCAAAAGACCGTATCTCGTGTCTGCCAATCGGTGCGTAGACGCAGCTGCTAGCGTGTCTGTGTTGTGAAAGCTAATAATGTCCACAAAACGCCGGGATTTAAAACGGATGACCCAATTAAATTATTTCGAGTTTCCCCGTGATTACAAAAGCATGTCAAGTGACTGCTCCCGATTGTCGACAGAAGACGGTCATATTTTTTTTACTGCGTGAAACTCTTGACTTTATTTTTACAATAACTTGACGATAAGCACGATGGTGGAAGCGCACTACACCCAGAATCCTTAATCACAACAGGAACTGCTATGTATCGCTACTTGAACTGGTAGAACTCAACAAGGGGCACCCTTACCTAGTTGTTATGGCGATATAGTCTCAAGAAAGTGGTAGCTAGCCTGGCGGACATAGAACGAGCGCACTCCGCTGTGAAACGAACTTGGGATTCTGTGCTGACCATAAACACTGTAACTGCATCTATGTACTAGACATAGATGCAGTTACTATATGAAGTAGTAATGATAAAGCGTTGATCTAAGGAAGAGGAGACTGGAGACCTGAAATCCAGGTTTATCCTATCTTGGGCTCCAGTCCTCCCAAATATTATAATGGAGCCCAAGAAAGACAGATTAAGAAAAACATACTTATATGTTTTTCTTACTCCAATTTTTACTTTTTACCTGTAAGAAACATTTACTTCGCTGTTTTAGCAATAATATTCTGTAATATTATTATTTATTAATATTAGTATTGTAATATTATTAAGTAGTAATATTCTGGTGGAAAATAAAGAAAATTTTATTTTTTATTTTATTTTAAAAAAAATTTTCATCATCATCATCATCATCTTAGCCAAAAGACGTCCACTGCTGGACAAAGGCCTCCCCTAAGGATATTTGCCGTTATCGCAAAAAAAAAAAAAAATTATCTTACATAAAATTTTTACTATTTTTCTACAAGCGTTAGGCTTTTATCTGACCTGATGACACAAGAAAGTGAACTTAAGACTGAGCCATAAACCAACAACGAGACATAACTTTAATCGTGACTTTAGAGATCTTAGAAACATAAATAATGAGACTTCAGGATACCCTTTACAGTTAAAGAATTATTCTTATCGGAACTATTTGCAGAACAAACGACATTTCGTAGCGGGAGGTGTATTGTTTATCTATCACAAGCAGCTTCAATGTAACTGTCAGCAAATTGGAAAGTAGGACATTGCGGAGGACGGGTCAAATGCAATGCTTATTCTTGCATCTGTTATTGACATCATAACAATATTATACAGCTCGCTTGTCCAATATAACTTTGTGTATTGAGTTTAAACGCACAGTCATACCTACATCATTATATCATGGTAATTTTTATAGCACGAACACACAGAATCTCCTCACACTAACGCCAATGCTGACGTCGTCGGTCAATCCAAGTTTAGAATTAACGTATTTATAGAGGCTACAGAACCGAGTTATGGCAAATAAAAATAATCGAGTCATTTACATTTACGTCACGTTTAAGTTCATCTTCTTACAAAGCTATGCGTTTATTTAAATTTTATTACTAATATAATTTTAATAAGGTGTTGGATAGAAATTACACAAACGGTATTTGAACTCGCACCCTATTGACGAGCCGTGACTGTATTTGACTCGAGCAAATTGACACTACTTAACATTTTAAGTCAAAGTGAGCCTTAACCAATGTCAACTTTCGATGTTAACATTTTTACAAACATAAAGAAAAGGCAAAATAACAAATGTAAATTTAACGCAAATTTCATTGTGAACTAATTAAAATTCAGAAAAAAAAAGCCTTTGTTTAACAGTTTTTCTAAATAACGATCTATTTCGTACTCCAATCAAAAACACCGCGAGCAGCAGACTCTTTTTCATTACTGTGGAAGCGTTCGCAGCGAGATGCCGCCGCATGCCCGAGAGTGTGAGACTCACCCGTCCTCCTTCATGACGGACTTGTCGCCGCAGTCGCAGGCGCCGCCGGCCTGCGACAGGAACATGTTGAAGTCGTGCGTGGAGTGGTCGCCGCGGTGGAAGCACTCGCGGCAGATGGACATGCACGGCGAGATGCCGCACGTGCGGCACCGGTACGCCACCACCCGCGGGATCCACACCAGCCCGCATTTGTCGTGTTTGTCATAACTCCGCACTGTGGAAAAAAAAAACAAGTTTAATTATTTATTATTATATAATTTAAATTACAGAACTAGTACAACTTAAATATACAATTCTGAATTAGGAATAAGCACGCTAATTTGTAATTTAGCCGTCAAAGCCCGATTCAGTTTGTTATATTCTGGTTGTAATTCTGGGCTCTTGAAAGTTTTTTAATTGTAATGTATTGAATAATAATATTGTATGATTTGATAACGACATTCTTTTTTTTTTGTAAATGTCGTTACTTCTATTAAAGCTGTGTAGTTTCTAGCGCCCATTCTTTTCCACAGCTAAAAAAAAATAGAAACCCGAATGGGTAGCAGGTAAAAAAAAATTAGAAGATTCAAAAGCACTTTTTTAAAAGTTAATTTCAATAAAAAAAAATCGAATTTGACTTTGTCAAAATGCAATACAATACTAGTGTATAATCTACGTAGAATACTTTACTCTAGGAGTATGTAACATATAAATAACATATTGTTAAGTCATCAACACAAACAACACCATGATCTCAGAGTTGACATCATTCAAAGTTTTCTTATTTTTCTGAGTGGCTGCATATTATCCATCATACACAAACACATCCATAACCAGACAATAACGATTTAATGACTCATTCGTGAGAATATCATATGATGGGGAGTGTTCTGAGGAAATGTTCGGCTTGATCCCTGCCGCCGATTTCCTTCACCGCACTACACACGATCGACTGTCATTCCATCCACATCACCTTGATGGATGGCGGTCTACTACCTACTGTGCGTTTTTCACGAAATTTCTTGCCTCAAACTACAGTGTTGTGGAACCAGCTCTCGGCGGCGGTATTTCCGGACCGTTACGAATTAGAGATCTTCAATAAACGAGCCTATTCCTTCCTTAAAGACCGGCAACGTGTCTACGATTCCTCTGGTGTATATGGGCGGCGGTGATTACTCTCGATCAGGTGACCCGCCTGCTCGCTTGCCTCCTTCTTTTATAAAAAAAAAATCGTGTTATCCTGACTGCAGTAATAGCCACGTACTACATTAGATACTCGAATCCTATTACCTAAGGGGAAAATCTCTGGAACTACCGAACTGATTGTAACATTTCCAAGATTAACATATATTATGTAGTGTTTAAAACTAAATAAATAGGTATTGGCAATGAAGGCATGTATAACGAGAACGTAACCTACTTAGCTTTGAACGATAAACTCTTTTCCACCACAGAGCTAAGCGACGAACCTAAGCTATGAAAATCAAGCGATCCTATATGGATGATAATGCAACCATCGCTACGCAGCTTAGCACATATCTGCTGGAAGGACAGGCTAAGGGTCGGTCGGTGCTTCTTTGAGTATTCGTGCGCGCCTCGATAATTTAGTAACTAGGTAGTAGCTTAATCTTGCAAAATAAATGATTTGTTATGTTACAAAATACTTATAACCTGAATGCCTTCAAGGCGAGAGTTAATAGGCATCTTCTGGGGCAGCTCGCTCCATCGTAGACCTCATCTACGCTCACCATCAGGCGAGATCGAGGTCAAGAGCTGCCTTATAAGGCATAACAATATATATATATATATTGCACGCCCGTAATGGGTATTGCTGTTGATTACCTATGTATTGTATTGTCACCTCTAAAATCAAAAGATATTGCATATTGCATCCGCACATAAATTACCCATTTACTTAGTAAGCTGCGGTTAACGGTGGTAATATCACAGTTACGAAGTGTTTTTTGATGATATCTTTATACATTTCTAATGTGTCATTGTTCGCCGACCTAAATATTTAAAAAAAAAACACAACTACACGCTAAATAATTTTCTTAAAAAACTAGATATGATTAGAAAAGTCATGGGATTAATTCCATAACTGTGAAAACAATACCTGAGACAAAATACTTCTTTTGGACATTTTTGCAAGAATTAAAACCTATGCCTCGAAGTAGGTTAATACAGGAAGTGTATAGTAGCATCAATTGGCACCGATTTTAACGACATTTAAGAAGAGATTTGGCTCGTTATCAAAAAGAAATTTCGCTGCACGAGAGTTCTGTAGCGCTAGTATCTAGTAAATAAAGCACTTGTTTTTCAGCATAATATTACACGTTATATTGTCTATAATTATATATTATATCATCATCATCATCATCATCATCATCATCATCATCATCATCATCATCATCTTCATCATCATCGGCCTATCTTAGTCCCCTCCTGGACATAGGCCTCCCCTAATGAGCGCCATAGTAAATAAAATTAAACTACTTTTGCGGATCTACTCGCGTTTATTTTACACATTAATTTGATTTAATGTTTATCCAAATTTGCAGGGTCTGTGGTCACAGGGAGACTGAGGTGTTGATCGTCTCATAATTAGTTGATAGCTGTATACCCTCATTTTAATTTAATCACGTGCATTCCATAAAAATAAGTAAACTACTTTCTAGGTTTCTCTAAACTTAAGCATAAACGTCTTCTTATCTTCATCTACTCCAAAGTTCAAATTTCTTCAAGCTATAACTATCCAGAGAATTACCACTAATCGTAGTTCCTGAAGTAAAGTGAGGCAGCCATTTAACACCCATTCGTCAGCCTGGTCAAAACTCATTTTTAGTTTTTTGATTACTTTCATAAAAACTATTTAAGCATTATTTAGTTGAATATTGTTTTGTCAATGTCACACAAAAGTCATTTTGAATTTGAGAAAAAGAGACAAAACAATGATTAACTAAATAATGCTTAAATAGTTTTTATGAATAAGGAGGTTAATGTTTACATGTCACAACGTATTACTTTCAGCACCATCTGTTAGTTAGCAGCGTACTCGATAGTCGTAGCACATGTTTGAAAAAAGTTTGCACCTCCTTCCTAAGTAGGCGCCATAAGATTCAGGTGCAAACTTAACTCAATCGAATGTAGTAGCCACCCCCCCTTTTAGAGGTTGAATTTTTATAGCCTACAATCTGGCCGGGGATTTTCTCGACATATTAGTAAAGTTTACATAAAAATCAGTTCAGCCAAACAAACAACAAACAAACATTCTAAAAACTGTTGGAATGTGTTCTGTTATCGATTCTAAGTATCCCCAGCCAACTTTATTTTGAATATCTTCCATGTAAGTACAGACTTTTGACCCTCTTTAGCTTTACTATTTTAAAAATATTATGATCGGATGTTAGTGACGGTAGTTGTTGACATTGAATGGGCGCCTTTGGCTTTCAAAGTAAAAAGTGTTGAATAGTTTCAGCGGGCTGGTCAGAACCACGATAGCTCAATTGGAAGAGCACCTGACCCGGAATATCAGAAGGGTGCCGGTTCAAATCCTGCTCATGGAAATTTTTTCAACATTTGTGTTTTTGTAATTTGTTCGCAACAAAATTTGCGTTTAAAATTATTTGAACATTTATAAATAGCTTGCTTATTTCTTAACTAATCTTTAATATTTGTAAAAATATTATGATCGGATGTTAGTGACGGTAGCTGTTGATATTGAAGGGGCGGCGGGCTGGTCAGAACCACGATAGCTCAATTGGAAGAGCACCTGGCCCGGAATGTCAGAAGGGTGCAGGTTCAAATCCTGCTCGTGTAAATTTTTTCAACATTTGTTTTTTTTTTTACTATTTTACTAAAACTTTCTAAGCTTAAGTACAATATAGAAATTTAAAAAGTTTGTAGAAAAAAAAAAGCGATTTAATACTTTCCATAGTGGACATTAAAAAGCAATAAACTAAGTTAATTAATTTTTAGAGGTTTTTAACAACACTAGATATATAAAAATACCACCAATAAGGTAGATTAATAACAAAGCGTAGAAAAATGTGCTGAAAGAGGGTATATATTACAAAAAGATTTTTTTTTACAATTTAATAAGCAACTTTTTATATACCTTGCAAAACTTAATTATAGTTACATCGATCAATATTGCACCAAGAGTTATGCAGCACATTGAGCAGACTAGTTACAGAAAGAATCGACAATTTTATATAATCCAAGTCATCATAATTCCAAACATATTGATCTCGCGAAGACATTTCTAGGAACGAGATAATGATGTCCCATTATAGATACAGCGGAGTCTTGTTTTCGCATTATGCAAGGTATTAGGAAAATTAGTTACCGCAGCGGTCTTACCGTTTCAAACAGTTGTACAATGTAAAACCGCGAAGTAAGTGACATCAACATTCACTGGTAATCGGCCAATTAGCGTCGGCAACGAAGCGATCAGCTGGATGGTAAAAGCATTGCGCAATGGCACCCGAATGCTGCATTGCAGTGCGCGACACAACGCATCAATAACTGCGGCGCAAAATAAGGAAACCCCAGAAGGTAAGCTCTCCAAACATACCGCGCTCCAGCAACGCACACATAGACGCTCTTACAGACTCGAATCTCGGAACAACTCGAAACAGACCAAGCGCCGCTGTTACGAGATTACGTGTCCGTGAGAGGTTGTTTATGCTTGCGCTTAGCGTTGCCAGGCTTTTTGATAGCGTGTCCGGCCAAAATAAAAGGTGTCCGGCTTGTCCGTCTTTTTACATTTTTACTTTTTTGACTGATTAATAATAAAGTACTTAGGCTGATTTGGCATTTGATTTAATTTGTATTTCATAAGAATTTAACAAGATGTATGATGGTAATAATCAAGAAAGCTTGATTTTACATACAATTTTTTTGTCGTAACTATTAATACTGAGACAAAATCCTCAATAATGTAGGGTGTCCGGCCTAGGAAGGAGGAAGGCTATATAGGCTATTTAAAATCTTAAGAGCCGAGCAAAAGAAGTCAGAAAAAACGCTAAGCGAATACGAAAAACTAGCGCATTCAGGCGACGCGATCGGCAGATGCAACCGCGGGGCACAGCTACGACACGACGCATCAATAACTGAGGCTTGCAGAAGATAGATAGAGTTCATCGAATTCTGACTCTGATTCTGGTTAGGTTTAATTATTGGTGGCCTGTATAAGTTGCAGTTTTTCATTACAAGATATATTATTTTGAATAGTGATAAAACTTTCATTGTGACCATTTCTGTAGTCCAAATTAAACAAAAAAAAATAAAAGATTGTGTGTTTGTTTGTGAGCAGGGTGCCAAGTGCGAGTTTCATTCGCCATTCGATCACGTTAACGAAAACGAGAATTTGTATGGCAAAATATAAACTCCTCTCGTATGCCGCCAGGAGTCGCTGCTTCAATGCCATACTAATTTTCGTATTGATATTCAAATTCGTTAAGCGATAGTTAACTTGAGTACAGTAAGTACATCGTCAAACCCTATAAAACAAGATAAAGGTGAACACCAAATATTTTTATTCGCTTCCTAATATTCCTTGTAAGTCAACAGTTAACTTCTTAAGGATGAAAACTTAAGTATGTTGGTTTTCCTATATCCCCTTGAGTGTCGATCGACCACCAGGTGGCCGATAACAATTAAAATTCTATTGTGTCTGGTATTCGCGCGCTCGAGCTATTAAAACGACATATTTAATTTTACTCAGACCACAACGAATAGTCAAAGTAGAAAGTAGAATCACTTTAAGTTGAACTTTCAACTAAAGTTAAAGCCTGCAGCCAATTCGTCCTTCTTATTAGGTATTCTATCCAAGGAATAAATTGAATTTAGAATTGGAAAGATATCAAATGTCGCCATGACGTTGGTTTACTGCATAGCCAGCTAGAAAAGTAGGACGGGCGAGCTGCAGCACTTAAGAGGAGAACTAGTAGCCGCCTGCGGGTTTGTTTGCATCTTGCGTGAAACCAAGTATGTTTTGAATTGTCCAAACAGAATTAATGTTTTCGTGATATATGGCATTCTCCGGCCCATCATCCATCTGTGCGCGTGCGTAATAAAATTGCATTATAAAACACGCAATTCAATATTTTTTATAAATTGAATTTATCTAACTACGAGTATATGTGCCAGCCCTATTGTTTCGTCATTTATCCCTAAAAGAAAAAAGCAAAAGAACTTCCAAAATCTATTTTTTACGGTACGTACACACCGGGCATGGATATACAAATATTATTATTTTTTGGTGAATAAATAATTAAGTACATTAAGTAAAACGTTCTTAAATTTTATAACTACAAGAATACTATCGAAAATTAAATAAAACATCCAGACGATATAGCGTTTTAAATCTTGTGACAATAGTAATTGTGTAGAACAGTGTAGAGTAGACAACAGCTTTTGGTAATTCATTTTTTATCTTAAAACATGTTCAGAGGCAAAGGGGTAACCCTGCGATGCGCGCGCGCCGACGAACGCGCGGCCGGCTGGACTCACACGTATCGGTGGTTATTGCCCCGACCGTGACGGACTCGGCTAACAACTAATTAGTTGACATTTGGAATACCACGAGTCCACGATCCACAATGCCCGAACGACATAGGTATCAACGTTTAACTTTATAACGTATTGTGAAGTTTGGCTTTGAACAGTAGGGCGAGACGTAACGGACTGGCTATACTGACATTGCACACTTAGCGCCCCCTGTGTATCTTTTTTGTTACAACTAGGGATGTCTTTTCGCAGGCTAGTATATCTATACTAATATTATAAAGCTAAAGAGTTTGTTTGTTTGTTTGGTTGAACGCGTTAATCTCAGGAACTACTGGTTCGAATCGAAAAATTATTTTTGTGTTGAATAGTCCATTTATTGAGGAAGGCTATAGGCTATATTACATCACACTATGACTAATAGGAGTGGAGTAGCAACAATTTATATGTCAAAAAAACGTTTGCCGGGTCAGCTAGTCCTAGTACTCTCTCGATTAATGAATTTTGCAGGCCGTTGTATCACACACCAGTTTATACATTTTTAGTTGGGCATTCGAAAGCCCTGGAAAATGCGACAATAGTTATTATTAGTTGCGGTGTGAAGCCGATATATTTTTAAGTAAGGAAGGACTTTATAAAAATAATATTTACAAAAATCGCATGCATATATTACAATTATCACAACTTTTGCTGTTCTCTAAAAAAAAGTTTCAAGAAACAAGAAAGTTCAATTGATTTACCAAATTATCTACGAGTAATAGAGACCCAGTCACCAAAAGTTCAAACCAATTAATTTTATTTTAGAAATTTAACATAATTTATCATACAAAAACCATACTATCAAGTACCTAACAGTTACATAACAATTGTGAAATAGCTAATTGCGACAA
This sequence comes from Eudonia mercurella, assembly GCA_963082485.1. Taxonomy (NCBI): domain Eukaryota; kingdom Metazoa; phylum Arthropoda; class Insecta; order Lepidoptera; family Crambidae; genus Eudonia; species Eudonia mercurella. The sequence continues at coordinate 18,089,830 of OY720033.1, read as the reverse complement.
GCGACGTGTACGAGTTACCGATGCTTACCATTCTAATAACCAGAGCATAGCTTCACACAACACTATAATTTAACTATAAGGCTGTAATTGCGTCTCACAATAATAGGAAGACAGTATTCTTATACTTGGTTGAAGATGTTTCAGAGATTTGTACCACAAGGTCGTCCACCCTGTCACCTTATTCAATGATTTTTAACAAAACCATTATTTATTATAGAAAAACATTGTCGTTGTGGAGATCCTTGGGGGAGGCCTTTGTCCAGCAGTGGACGTCTTTTGGCTGAGATGATGATGATGATGATTCATAAACGTATACCTTCTTATTTTTATAATATAAAAATAAGAAGGTGACCAAATTAAGCTGACCAAAATATGGCACTCAAATTGCCAAAAAATTTTCCTCAAATTTTTACGTCTAGCTTCCAGCAGTGATTTTTAGTGACAGTGATAATCGAGAGAAATATGTCGATTTTACTGTATCACACAGTCTATTAAGGGTCATTTACATATGAGCAGAAAAAAGAAATCAACGACGCTACAAGAAAATCTGACAAATGGAAAACTGTATATTCTGTGATGTGACTCATAGTCTGCATAATCAAATCTTGAAATTGGTGAATCGACACAATGAGCTGTCATCATAAAATATCAATTTGATTGAGATACTCAACATTGTTAAGCAAAATTATTTTAAGATAAGTAGGGTAATTTCGCCAGTTCGCGTCCATTTAGTGCAGTTGGCAAGTTTGAAGGAGAAAATAAAAATGTTCCAGCTCTAATTTCAATGAAAAATTTATGTAATGTGTTCATTATATAGTCTATTTTAAGGTTAACTTTCAGTTTTGTTCGAAACATCTTGTGTTTATTTTTTAAATAGACAAACTTCAGAATTAGGCGTTTTACCCAGTTTGCGTCCACAAAATCCAAATTGCGTCCACCCGTGGACCACTTTGCGTCCACCTGCTTAGAAAAGGAATGTGGGGGTGATCTTTTAAGATAATGTAAAGAAAGATTGGATTTTAACAATTTCTTTATTTAAGAATACAGTTATTTTAAAATCAACATTATTATCATAAATAAATCACTTTAAAGAAAATAAAAATAGCAAGAAAGAAAAACGTACAAACAGTTGGGTCACAGTTCTTTAAAACCCACCGTACAAAAGGAACCAAAGAGTTCTCAGACCATACCCTAAAACTAATGGAAGATCGGCGCTCAATGGTTCTGCTTATCTGCTTTCCTCAGGTGATGCGTCTCAGTTTCGGCGGCTAAATAGACAGATCTCGAAGTCTATGATTCGCGACTCGCGTAGATGTCATACTAACCGTATTAAAGAGGCCATAGAGTGGAACAAAGGCTCGAAAGTGTTCGCAAGAGATCTGGGTATTGGGCAGTGCCAACTGACGACGCTGAAAACCGATGACAGCAAAACTGTCACGACCAGGTCCGATGTTATGGAAGAGGTCGAGAAGTTCTATGGACAGCTTTACACATCCACACGGCCACCTGTACAAAGCTTAGCTAAAGACCTTAGAGCTAAGTTAACCCGGCAGTATACCGAAGACATCCCGGACATCAGCCTTTGTGAGATTAGTATGACAATCAAACAGCTCAACAACTTCATGATTTTGTCCAATATTGTGGTCTTGGGAATAGCATTCTTTGCATATTTGTCTTACCGATTTCTTCTTCTCTCGAATATTATATTTAACGCTTCTTTAAATCTTCTTCTGTGTATGTTCTCTTTTCCTTCTTCTTTCTTCTTTCTTGTCTCCGAAGAACTCTTATCCCTACAGAAAAAATTAAGAATTAAAGTATTTACTCATTTTATTCAAAAATAGAATTTTAAACTCGTACCTAGTAAAGACAATACATTTTAAATTTTTTTTACCAACAAAACAAGTCAATTGTATTTATTGAAAAAATGGACGCAATTTGCTTTATTAATATCCCCTCTAGGTAAAGTTTGCGTCCATGGCGGACGCAAAGTGCAAGTTTTATAAATTCGGTGTAGTAATTCGCGTCCACCCTATTTTAACTGTAAACTATAAAAAAAATAAGCAAATTCATAATTAATATTATTCCTTTTTTCATTATCAAAGTCTAGATACAGCTATGTAACCTAAAATTCACATAAAACAATAAAAGACTTACCGTCAAACGCGCCGCTGCACACAATTTTTTTCCTAAAATCCCGCGCATCCGCGCTCTCTTGTTGAACAGCCGAGACTAAATATTTTTCTAAACAGGATTGGTGGGGCGCACGGAACTTTTATCTATGTGTACGTGCCTCTTATATATTGAGGTATTGGCGGTAATGACTTTTCTTTTTAATGGTGTGTTAGTATACTTATTTTCGAGAATGTTAAAAAGGAGATCCGTAAAATGGACGCAAATTGGGCGATGGACGCGAACAGGCGAAATGACCCTATACGACCGAAAAACTAAGTCTAATTTTGAATGTTTCTAGACCAATGCTTTTAAACGTGCTTGCTACTAGGGTTTAAAAAAAATCGCATGCTTTTATTTTGAATATCATCATCGTCATCAACATCTCAGATATGAGACGTCCACTGCTGGACAAAGGCCTCCCCCAAGGATCTCCACAACGACCGGTTTTGTGCTGCTCGCATTCAGTGGGGTCTTTCGTCGATTCATACTCAGTGGCTACCCGCGACCTTCACCAAATCGTTGGTAATTTAAGAGCTCGAGCGAGCGAATACCAGACACAATAGAATTTTAATTGTTTTGGCCACCTGGTGGTCGTTCGACGCTCAAGGGGATATATTGTGAATAGTAATATGTTCCTTTCCTACTTTATTGTAACACGAGTACTAACTATGTACGTGTGTTACCTATATTATGTTATCCACCTCTGTAATCTAGTTAGCATAATTAAGCCGCGATGAGCCTAATTTTGAATGGTTCCAGACTAACTTAGTAGCGAGGGGGTATAATCAATATATAAGCAAGCGATCTAACAATCAGCTGTGATGAGGGTTCGATGACCGCGCGAGCGCAAGCGGTGAGTAATGTCGGTAGTCGGCACGAAACGAAGTCATCGCACCAGGTCGTAAAGACACCACACCAGGCCAGACCACGTCTTCAGAGTCTGTGACTAATTCCAGCAAAAATGCCAAAAACTATCTGCCACTAAAATTTACTAAAAAAATACATACAAATCAGTGCATAAAAGTCGAAGCTATTGTGCGCGATTGTACAGAATCCTTCTTTTCGAAGTCGGTTAAAAATATTTTATCTACTCCTTCCTATGTGTTATTTTATGCTTATTTGACACATTCTACAGTTCATTTACAAGTTAGAAAAGGCACAAAACTCTGTGAACACTTAACAAAATATACAGGTAAATACAACATTTAATAATTTTATAGTAGGTACTAAGTTCGCAAATCTATATTTAATACGTGAAGCGAAAACTTCGTGACCGTTTTTTAGCACATTGCGCGCACAGAGGAGTTTTGGTAAAGTAAAGTGTACATGGAGAAGAGAAGAAATAAACATTATTTCATACATTTTCAAAAATGGAAGGGCTGATATTTGTCAACGCCAGATTAAATTAAATTTTATAATAGGCACTGCTTATTTATCCTTTGATTTTGTCGTATGTCCATAGTGGTTCAGCACAAACCAAGATCAAATGAGTAGCATTTAAACGAGAGGCAGCGATCAGAACCGGTCTTGATATGCAAACGCGAATGTCAAACGGGTGATGTGTTTACTGTACGAATATTATAAATGCGCTTTGATTATGGAAATTATGGTCCATAAACATATTGATATGTGGCAAATGCTCACTGAAGGAATATTAAAAAAAATATATACAAACCACTACTTTATAATTAATTATGAACGAATACTTTTGCATTGCCGTCTATTTACAATACATTAATAAGACTTTACGAATTCTTAGTAATTATTTTTTTATTATTGTTTAATTAACTCTACTTTCAAAATGTGAATTGTTAAAGGCACTGACGCTTCAGTACTTGTACCTACCTACATACTTTATGACGTAATTATGTAGCTGCATTTTTTATCCGCAAACGCCGCATTTCATAGACTAATTATTTGAATTGCTGAGTGATGACCTTGCGCTTAACTCGTATCTAGGTGCACATTTTGCGCCGATCTCCTTTGTTCTTAGAAACAGGCCTCGTTTGGCATCTTAAATTATTAAAAGTCTATAAATTGTGTGGCAACATTAATACCTCTTAATCATAATCGAATTTAAATATTACCATCTATAAAATATAAATGCATTTACTCAATAATAATGCAATTAAATAATATGTGGTGTTAATTTCTCTAGCTTATGAATTTACTCAAAACAGAATAATGTTTGTGGTATTACTAATAGTTTACGCCTGCTCTAGCTCTATAATGATTACACAGACATCAACGTTAACCACAACCAAAACAGATAGCTTTTTAACTTTAGCAATATGTATTTAAAATAAACAAACAGATTATACGTGTCCTTTCCATTCGACATTTCATTACAGCTCACGCACCTACACAAGAACACTGCAGCACTAACCAGTCCCTAATTAATGTCTTTACAACACCATGAACAGCGTCCTGAAGGCTACAAGTTGAAGTGCTATAAAGTTTCGGTCAGTTTCGTATAAAAATATCGCGTTGACATTTAGGTCAAGCGCAGCGGGCGATGACGTCACGTCGTCGGCAGGTGGCTAAAAAACCGGACAGGAAGGAGGCACGCGCATGCTTCACTATTTTGAATATGTTCTAACTAAATTGGTTACAATACGTGTGTTAAGTTACCCACCTTTATAGTCTAGTGATAAGACATATATACGGTATCTGACTCAAAGAACCCGGGTCGATTCCCAGCGAGGGGTGCGTACGTACTGTGCTCGGTTCTGTTGGTAGTAGAAATGAGTAACTCGATCCAGCGAGTGGGCCCGCGGGCCGATATAAGAGCGGGTCCAGTCGCCGGAATACTCTCCTCTTAATCTGCCAGGCAAGCTACAACCATCATAATTAAATCATAATAACATGCAGCAACTGGCTATCTTGCCTTGTCTCTAACTGAGGAAGTTCTAAGTAGTAAGATACCTAGCGAAGTCCACTGCTTCCTTCGGCTTTATCATCACTTGCACACAAGCGCTTTCCCTTGTGGTATAAAAAACGAATGTGGCAGTAAAACAGTGCGCTAATGGCGTCACATCAACATAAGCTGTGCTCAATTCTTTCCATTAAACTATGGTTCAACGCACAAACAATTAACACTTAACCATGACGTTTCGAAGGTTTTCCCAAGCGGTCACGAGGTGGCCGACATGCGACAGTAAGGTGCTATAGAATGCTGTATTAAGAGCAACGCTGCCGATAAATATAGCCCATATCACCCTCTTGCCCTGGTCTCAATTTATTTGGGGTTAACACAGAATGTTTTCTTAATTAATTCCTGTCAGTCATTTAAAATTCTTTCCATTGCTCTCAGAAGTGAGGAGCGAGTCCTGCGCTACTTCAGTGGTTTTTCAGCGTGACTGGACTTTTTTTGGGAGCGGCGAGAAATTTAATGGGTTTTTCAAGCCGTGTGAAACGAAACACCGTCAGAGGATTTGTAGAGGGAATGGCATCACGCACTAGTGCGTGACCCTATTGCCTACTAGATTATCTGAGGGGTTCTTATCGGATCGGAGCCAGGTAGGCTACTCTTGACGCAAACTCAATCTCAATACAATTCCAATGCGATTCATATGTATCGATATTGGGATAAGTTTCGCAATTTCGGAACGCCCCATCTCGATAATAATTTGTTCATTCAATTTCCACGCAATTTAATTCCAATGTGGCGCTATTATCGCTTTTAAGAGTGCCATTTGAATTTTTTAGATTTGGGATTGGAAATTGATTATGGCAATTGTGTTTCAAGAGTAACCTACCTGGTGGTATGTTCAAGGCTAATCGCGTTAATCATTGTTCTTACACCTTTTCATGCAGCTAAGGTTTTGCTATAATGTTTATGCAGCAGGTTATAGGTATTATTTCCTTTTTTATCTTATCTAAGTGACAAGACTAAAGACTGAACTGACTATCTCAACTATCAGCAACTTCTCGGACTACTATTACGCTACTTACATTTTTGTTAAGGCGACAGATTCAGTACCTTATCTTAGAGATCTCTTGGCGGACATAGGACAAGACTTATCACCAATCAAATCACGTATCTCTGGGTTTGAGACCAGTGAGCAACCACTAGATCACAGAGATAGCATAATACGAGATTTCAACCCTCTTTGGAGAAATGCTTTTATTAAAGCATTTAACAACAGAATTATTGACGATATAATTGAAAACTATTCAGAACAAAACGGTTCGCCATGCCTTTATAATGACCAAGATACATAGTACTTAATCCAAGTTTATTATAATCGATTCATAATTATATTCGACGATCGCAACGCGTTGCGTGCCCGGGGCAGCGCGCGTGTGCCATTCCGGTATATTAAACAGGAGTTTTTATCCTCAACAGAGTAGTGTATCTTTATTATGCAGTTGCGCTAAGATCGAGCAATCAACTTTGCTCGTTGCCTGCTGCATATAGACTTTACAGGTCATCTTAACTACATGCTACGTGACTGTAGGTCGTCGGTCAGATAGAAACGGGAAGAGATGAAAAATGCAAAAGATGCTTAACTTAAAATGTTGTCTTAACAAAAAATACAGAGGGGTTAATTATTTCGTATTTTAATAAGTTTTGTTTACCTACTTGTAAATGTAAACGTCCATGAAGTTAAGAAAATTGAGAAGATTCGAAAAACATTCAATAGATACCGTTGTATGGGATAATTTTGGTACGTACCTACCTACTATGGTGAAAAAAAAATGATTTTACAATGATTGGCGTCGTGTTCAAACTAAGAAGAGTTAGCAGGTGCAATCAATAAATCATTACCTTATTATTAACGACTAGCTGACCTGGCGGACTTCGTTTATATTAGCCTGTTACTCATCGCTAATGTAACATTCTAATGGTGAAAGAATTTTTTAAATCGGTCCAGTAGCTTTTGAGTTTATTCGTTGCAAACACACATACATACAAAAATACAAAGGTTTCCTCTTTATAATATTATTATTATAGTATAGATTCGTCCGTCATGTACTTACTTGGTTGGTACGTAGGTAGTAGAGCTTGTTTTAAGTCCGCCTGGATTGCTATCACCGTTCAATCTAATTTTGTCGCCTTGAAAACAATGTTAGCAACATTGTCTTGTTGTTATGAGATTAGATAGCCAATTATCAGATAAAGTGTGTGTAGTGTATAGACATTTATAGTTGTGGATAACTGTCGTCTCGAGCAGCGCGCACGCGGGTCGCGGGGCGGGGCGGGCATTGGCCAACCGACCGCCGCGGAGTGAAGACGTGGACGCTTGCTGCGAGCCGATATCAGTGTGGTTTAGTGTTACTTGTTATTTCCTAATATTAACCCGATCCATAGTGTACATTACATGTGGCGACGAGACAAACTGTGAGTATTTTAAGGCTTTTTACATTTAATAACAAATGAAAAGGGAGGCAAAACATACGTAGACTAAATATTTATGCTATCCGACTATAATCGTTGTATAAAACTTACGAATCACGAGGCACTAGATATTAATTCATGCATGACAAACGACCAAGCTTATAACAAAGTGATTATTACGTAGGTAACTATCCGCCGGGTTTCTTCACAGATGTTTGATTCATTTGGTTATGCCCGTAGTGGGTGAATAACTTACTTGAGTTCGAGCCTCAGCATTTATTACATTATATGTTTGAGAGATTTAATAGGTAAAAGGAATTACAGAGCCTCACGAGTTTCGTTAATCAATTTAGGTACCCGGGTAATATAAATTTCTAAATTTAATTAATTGGTACACAGTATTAATTAGTTACTTATCTATAAAATAAAGGGTGTATTTACTGTATTATTTTTACTAGCTGATGTTGACTGTATATGAAAATTTGTGACTTAGGAAAAATATAAGAAAATGTAAAGTAACTAGGTAGATACTCGCTTGGCCGTGAATTGCGTAAGTATTCTTTTGTTCGCGTTTTAGATACCAATCTAGGTTTCTATGAAAGTATTTCTATGAGTGAGGGAGGTGACATACCTACATATTTTCAACCATACTTGTCAACTATACCTACCTACTCATTAAAATAAATGTTCTTCGATAATCACCGAAAGTGTCGTGCGGTGATCGGTTTTAATTGCAGCTGGGCATTAAATGCGACTTGGCATTAAATTGCGACTGGGCATTAAATTGCGACTTTGCATTAAACTGCGGCTAGGCATTAAATTGCGACTGAGCATTAAATTGCGGATATCGATGAAAACTTAATTTACAACTTGCATTAAATTGCGGAGACTTACCGGTATAGCATTTAATTGCGGACATACCTACATGGCATTAAATTGCGAAGTTTTCACAGTTTAAAATTGTATGTTTACAATTTGAGCCATTCGCCGCTTGGCGGCCGCGCGCTGGTTAACACTTACGCGCCATAGTACTACACAGTATGACAACGACGTGTTGTCATGGGCTCACAGGGTGTGTTTGCCATGACGACTAAGTGTTGTCATAAACGCTGAATGTGTACTGCGGGCGGCAGCGTACTAATTATAGTATAGGCACAGTCACGTACAGTAGACGCTTTATTACTACCATTAGATTGCGATAGCGTGTTAAAATGTATAAATATGCAACATAGTTACTTACCTTGTCAACAGGTAGCTCCAATGGCACAGTACACCTTAGAAAAGTTCGAATGTGAAGGGGAGGTTGGTTCAGTCTCTGTCCGTTGGGAGAGATGGAAAAGAAGTCTAAACATATACCTCGAGGCGGCAAGCATAGACACCGAGGCAAAGAAAAGAGCTAGTCTTTTACATTTCGGTGGTCCTGAGTTACAAGAAATTTTCTACAACATTCCGGGAGCTAATGCAACTGAAGGCGAACTTTTTAACATCGCGATCGAAAAATTAGACAACTACTTTGCACCTAAACAGAGCAAAGTGTATGAGCGACATCTGTTTCGTCTTCTAAAACAGGAACAAGATGAGAAGTTCGAAAAATTTCTTGTCAGACTTCGACTACAGGCCAAGAAGTGTCAGTTTGGTGAAAAAGAAGACGAGCATATCATAGACCAAATAACTGAAAAGGGTAAGGCAGAAGAACTCCGAAAGAAGATATTGAAAACAGGGGACAAGATCACTTTGGATGAAATAGTTGCAGAAGCGAATGCACTGGAAGCTATAGATCGTCAATTAGGAAACTTTTGCACGAAACCTGTGGAAAGTCAGTCAATTAACAGAGTAGGTACAAAGACACAGAAGGAGAAGCCAAAAAACAGATTGGAATGTAGTCGATGTGGAAGTTCCAGACATTTGGCCCGTGACAACAACTGCCCTGCAAATAGAAAGGCTTGCCTTAAATGTGGCATCTTAGGACACTTCAGAAATCAGTGTCGGACAAAACAAACTCAGAAGAGGAAATTGGAAAGAGAAGAATCATCGAACAGTCAAGGAATAAAGAAGAAAAGCAGGACAACAAATAATATCGAAGAAACTGCAAACATAAACACGGATGAAAGAAAAGTCGACTATATTTTCAATATCGAGAATGACGCAAAAGTCATGTGTAACATAGGGGGAATCAACGTGGAGATGTTGGTAGATTCGGGCTGCAAGCACAATCTTATAACGGACCAAACCTGGAAAAAAATGAAGAAAGATAACGCTCAAGTTACCAACCAAGATCCGAATCCTAACAAAACATTCGTAGCTTACGGGAGTGCTACACCGCTAAAGCTATTAGGATCATTCAAAGCTGTGATAAAAATTGCAGGAAGATCACAGGACATCACAACATTCTACGTGATCAAAAACGGTACGCGTGACCTACTTGGACGTGTGACGGCAACCTCCTTGGGAGTACTTCGAATTAATTTTGATATCAACCAGATTGAAACAGAGGCGTTTCCAAAATTCAAAGATGTTTTAGTTACTATTCCGATTGACGATTCAGTGAAGCCCATTGCTCAGCCGTATCGGAGGATCCCCATCCCGCTCGAAGAAAAAGTAGAGAGGAAACTGAAAGAATTACTGAAAAGGGACATTATAGAAGTCGTGAAAGGTCCTTCTAACTGGATCTCGCCTATAGTCCCTGTGTTAAAAGACGGAGGGGATATTCGATTATGTGTCGACATGCGCCGAGCAAATGCGGCTATACAACGTGAAAACCATCCACTGCCAACAATGGAAGAACTGTTACCAAAAGTTCGAGAAGCTAAAATCTTTAGTAAGCTTGACATACGAGATGCATTCCATCACATCGAACTTCATCCAGACTCAAGACACATCACAACCTTCATTACCAGCAAAGGATTGTATCAATACAAAAGGATGATGTTTGGTATCTCGTGTGCACCGGAGATTTTCCAAAAAACATTGGAACGGATCCTTTTAGGTTGCGAAGGAGTCATCAACTTCATAGATGACATTTTGACGTTTGGCAAAGACGTAGAAGAACACGACTTGAGGCTTAAAAAAGTTATGGCAGTGTTAGAGGAAAATAACGTGATGTTGAGAGACGACAAATGCATTTTTGGAATTAAGAAAGTCCACTTCCTAGGTCATGAACTATCAGAACAGGGAGTCAAACCACTAGACAAGTATATTTTGGCTATAAAGGGATTCAGAGCTCCAACGAATATCGCTGAACTCCAGAGTTTTATGGGTTTAGTGAATTACGTGGGAAAATGGATCCCCCATCTAGCAACAGTAACAGAACCCCTCAAGCAACTGCTACGGAAAAGAACTGGAAGAAACACGGACATTCAAGATGACTGGGGAGACGCTCATAAGAACGCATTTAATGATCTCAAAGTGGCACTCATGAAGGTACCAAATTTAGGTTACTACAATCCTCATGATAAGACCGTGGTGATTGCAGATGCAAGCCCAGTAGGTCTGGGTGCAGTGTTAGTGCAAATCAACAAGAACGGGCCAAGAATAATTGCATTTGGCAATAAAACCCTCAGCAGCTGTGAGCGTCGTTACTGCCAAACAGAAAAAGAGGCCTTAGCCCTGGTTTGGGCAGTTGAACATTTCCATATGTTCCTGTATGGCAAGGTGTTCGATCTAATAACGGACCATAAGCCCTTGGAGGTGATATTTGGCCCGAAAGCAAAACCATGCGCTCGCATTGAAAGGTGGGTGTTAAGGCTGCAATCCTACAATTTCAAGGTGAAGTATAGCCCGGGGAAGACCAACATAGCTGACCCAATATCGAGACTCTGTGAAGTGGCAACAAACCCGACGGCTTTATTTGATGACCATGTTCAAGCGGTTACCGAATCTGCACGACCAGTAGCCATCCCATTGCAAGAAATCACTGAGAGTTCCTTTGGAGACGCAGAGATACTTAGAGAGGGCCTTTACAATGGAAACTGGGATGAAACGGTTAAAGCCTATAAACTTTTCCAAAATGAATTATGCTTTCATGGCGATATTCTCCTCAGGGGGACGAAAATTGTAATCCCAACCAAATTACGCAGAAGAGTTCTGGAAGCAGCGCATGAAGGCCACCCGGGGATAGTCGCGATGAAGGGCAGATTGAGAACCAAAGTATGGTGGCCTAAGTGCGACAAAGATGCGGAAAACATATGCAAAGCCTGTAAAGGATGCATCCTGGTCTCTGCTCCCAGCGCCCCAAACCCATTAAAAAGAAGAGACTTACCTTCCGAACCATGGATTGACATAGCAATTGACCTCATGGGCCCCTTGCCTAGTGGAGATTATATCCTGGTAGTTGTGGATTATTACACCAGATATAAAGAGGTGAAAACATGCAGAACCATAACAAGCTCCGAAGTAATCGGAATGCTTAAAGACATTTTTAGCAGACTTGGCAATCCGGTCTCGCTTACATCAGACAACGGGAGACAATTTTCCAGCGAAGACTTTAAGAGTTTCTGTGCAGAAAGAAACATACGACTCTATAATACCATTCCCTACTGGCCGCAACAAAACGGAGAGGTGGAGCGCCAGAATAGGGACATCCTTAAACGTCTCAAGATTTCTCAAGTAGAAAAGAAGAACTGGAAGGAGGCTCTTCGTGAGTACATGGTGATGTACAATAGTACACCTCACACAGTTACAGGAAAAACACCTGCAGAACTGTTCTTTAGACGACAATTTCGAGACAAGCTGCCTATGATTCAGGACATGACGCATCTCTCGGAGGATCTTGAAATGAGGGATAGAGATAAGGAACTAAAGGAAAAAGGGAAGGAATATGCGGATAGGAAGAGAAAAGCTGCTAGTTGTGAATTGGAAGTTGGAGATAAAGTATACGTCAAGAACATGACCAAACAAAACAAGCTGAGCTTAAACTATGAACCCGAAACACATACCGTGGAAGCGAACAAAGCAGGGGACGTAAGTCTTCGGAACGATGAAACTGGTCAGCAAATCAGACGGAACGTCGTACACTTGAAACGAGTGGAAGGACAATGGAAGGTGCTAGATGATGGAAATAATGCTAGTGATGCTCAAACAAACGATAATGGTGATGTAAATCAATCACAACTCGAGTGAATAAATGATGGACAACAATGAGGAAATGATTGATGATTAGTGATTATTCAATTGCTGATTTTGATTATACAAGGACTTGCTGATTGTACTTGATATAGGTACTTATGTAAGAATAAAAATGTCTATTAAATTATAATATATTTTGGTGATTATGAAGGTATTTAATTTGTACGTTAACCTGATCACAGGTCCTTAACTGGATATTGTATTAGGTATGTTTATTTTTATAAAAAACAATAATAAGGGAGGGATGTAGTGTATAGACATTTATAGTTGTGGATAACTGTCGTCTCGAGCAGCGCGCACGCGGGTCGCGGGGCGGGGCGGGCATTGGCCAACCGACCGCCGCGGAGTGAAGACGTGGACGCTTGCTGCGAGCCGATATCAGTGTGGTTTAGTGTTACTTGTTATTTCCTAATATTAACCCGATCCATAGTGTACATTACAGTGTGATTCGATCTTTGGCTTTAAAATCAGCAACCATCAAAATCAATCATTAATCATCAGGTAAGCATCACGAAGGCTTCCCTGTTGTGCAATAAAAATGTGTACCTTAAAGATTTTGTTTTGTTTTTAACGAAAACTTTACATGTTGCCACTTACAGCATTATTACTGCATTTAGCTTAACTTAATTTTCGTGTTAAATAAAACATGCAATGCTACAACAATCTACAAAGCGAAAAAGATATAATGTAGAGGTACAGTCATCATCAGGTATCGACAGCAAGTATGTCATTGACCTTAACGATGTCCTCTCGCATGCAAGTGCTGACCGTTACCAGCCCGAGGCATTTTTGGTTAATTCAACCAATGACAGTTGATTTATTTATTATACTATCATAATTTATGAACACACAAACAAAACATAGTAAAGAAAAACAAGTACTTAGATACAGAGTACTTGACTTCGAAAATCTATTATGGAGTTTTTTAAAGAGTTGGCAAATGAATCTGCTCTCCCTGATGTTACGTAGAAACAGAGTGCTAAGACAGCTAAAAGAAGCAGGATTGTGCCTCGCTGACCGTCTTCACCTTTAGGGATTCAAGTTGGTTAGAGTGTTTCATCGACAACAGCAGCAGTCCATTCCACATTGCGACAGAAGGGAGAAGTAGGTAATAGCTTTAACAAGTAGGTCTACCGCGACAATGGCCGTGTTTTGACCATATGCGCCCAACCGCGCGCAGAGCGTTGCAGATCGCACACACCTCTATCGAGGTCAGTCGCGCGACGCCCACCGCGACCAGCGACTTCGTTTCAACGATGCTTTCTCGACCCGTTGCTTGGTTGTAAACAACCCGCCATTGTTGTTACATCAACCGATACCTCATGCTGAAGATGATCCGTTGGGATACTGACAGGTGAGAGGTGACTAGCAGAGTGGAATAAACATTCTAGTTCAGCATGACGATTAAGTTTTCAATTGTTTTTGTTTGTCAAATATATTTTCAAATATCAGTAGGTAGGTATGTGCCTTTTTTAATGTTCCTTAGATGGAATGACCATATGATAGAAACTTAGTTAACCACGATAATCGGGCGCGCATTGCCGACCCTGAAGATTTAGTTCTAATGCCCGTATGACCTGAATTATCGCTGGATCTATATCTATCCGGTGCGGGTTCGAATCCCGCTCGTGATTTTTTTTACACTTTGTCTTTTTTGACAAACTACAGCCCAAAAATAATACTGCTTGGCAGCTGAAAAAAGTAGGTACAAATACTTAGCAGAACCTATTTGGGGTATGTTATTATATTCTAATATGGGTTAACTGTTCAATTCATCTACATAATGTAGGTACACTGACAAACTCTTAGCTGTTACCTTGTAATCAAAATGTTTATTTGCAAACACATCCATAATTAAAGTCGCAATTGTATGCAGACTGCAGTGCAAAAAATAAAATAACATTATAGTGATTATGCAGCAATGAATCATACATCTCGCAAGGCTGAGCAACATCTGCGCGACATTGTCATCGCGAAAATGGACAAAGGTGGCGGTCGGCCTCCGCCTCCGTTGACAAACACCGACTTATAAAGACATAGTCATAACGAACTATTCTGAGGCTTTAATTGTAAATAAAATATATTTATTAACACATTAATAAAGTTCTGTTAACCCATCCAGAAAGCTAATACGCCTGTGTTCGGTGTGGGTTCACCCTAGGTTTAAAAAGCAGAGTTCGAAATTATCAAGACAATAACAAAGCTTGAGAATTATTTGATAATTATCGGATCATTATGAACAGTCGTAGCCGTATTATTTTTTGTTATAAAAAATCTAGAAATGCGTCATAATTCGAGCGTTTTTAACAAAATAAAACCAACTTTTTCTATTTTGTTTTTCGAAAGTATTTATTACTTTGACAGTCGATGCAGTAACTACAGGAATTCATAAATCATTAATAAATAAATTAGTGAAAAGCGCACACGCACATGCGTATGAGAGTGCAGCAATACAACGTCGTCGTTTGAATACAGCTAGCTTTTGCAAGGTAAATTTATTGTTATTATCAATTTGATAATTATCCGACTGTTATCAATTATCCTTTTGACCTCTGTTGAAAAAGCCTTTACTAATTGAACCACGATGGCGGCAACGGCTTTTCCTATTATAAATTCTGGTGTAAAACATTACGTAACATAATGCAGTAAGAACCTCTGTCTATCTAACTAACTAAACAATCTAACAGGCACTTCTCAACTTCTAGCTACTAAAGTGGTCAGCTGCTTTCAATATCGACTGTACATACAGACTTAAAAGTCTATCGAGGGTTTTTTATATCTAACACGACCCGCCCCCGGCTTCGCACGGTTGCAATGCTGATATTATCAGTGTTGCTCTACTATATGCATGTAATATACATATAAACCTTCCTCTTGAATCACTCTATCTATTAAAAAAAACCGCATCAAAATCCGTTGCGTAGTTTTAAAGATCTAAGCACACAAAGGGACATAGGGACAGAGAAAGCGACTTTGTTTTATACTATGTAGTGATTACACGGAAAATCTGTCCATTGCCAGGCGAGAAGCCAGCCACTATCGCGTGACGAACAGTAGGCAATTCGGTGTCGTTGTCAACCGCGTGTCCCATCCATCACCCGCTCATTTTATGTCCCCACTGCTGGGGCACGAGCCTTCTCTATGGATGGAAAGGGAACGGGCCATAAACCATCACGCGGGCTCCGTGCGGATGGTTGACTGTTAACGACTGCTAAAGCAGGGAAAGGACTATTATAATCGGGATTATTTGGTTACCCATCCAATGACCGGCCTTAGAGAAAGTGGCTTAACCTTAGCAATCGCAGACCGGGTGCGTCAACCGCTGCACCATCGAGCTCCTCAGTGTCCTATCACGAATTCATGAGCCTATAATCATGCCACTGCTGGATGACCATCACTTACCACATAATAATATGGGCAAATCGAGCCTTAACCCACCGTGCTGACCTAATACTATTCTAATATATACTACCTCTTATAAGCCATTGGTCCCTGTTGTCTTTTATGAGGTAGACCTAGGCTTGGCTTAACATGCCGTCCTAAGCATGGTCACAGATTAAGAAATAGTTGCATGGTGCAGCAAGAAATATTTTAATTAGGGTACACATCCAGTTACCCAACGTTGCCAAAGTAACATAACTTACAAGATAGCAACCAGAAAATGCAGGCCACTATGCCACCGAACTCATCGTTACCACCTACCCTGCATGTGAAAATATAATAAATTCTCAAAAGCAGATAATACTACCTTCTACTAAGTTAGTGAGTTCATCATGACGCAAATGAGCCATCGACCATAGCGACAAGCAGTTAACACATGATTTTTCATACGTCTTGTATAGACTCGCTGCACGAGACCCGACCACCTGCGACTCAGTGTCCACAACCGATGAAAGCCACGAGCTACACAAAACGGCGACACTAGCCTTAAAGTAAAGCAAAGTGAAGTAAAGTAAAGTTCTAATAGTTTTAATTAATTTGTTTTGTAGCTTTTTTTGTTAATAAATAAATAAATAAATAAATAAATAGCCTATAACAGTCATCACTACAATTGAAGGGTAATGGTTTAATCACCACGCTTGCTAAATGCGGCCTATGCATCGAAAAATCCGAAACACACTTTGCCTGACCTGGGAATTGAATCCAAGACCACAGTATTACTATTTCATACAGTAGGGTATCGCCTTTGATGTGGGGCGATGCCGCCACCCGCGTAGGTATCGACGCGATCGTTCGCCGATATGCAAGGGATGTCATAAAATGCGAAATCAAATAATCGTTATTTTTATAAAATAACGATTATTTGATTATTAATATTATTTATTTTTATTTTTATTCGTTATTTTTAAATAAATAAATAAATAAATAAATAAATAATCATTTATTAACAAGAATAACTTATTATACATATTTACAAATGTTGCACTGCTAAATATTTACGTGAAGGTTTATTTTAGACTTAAATTTTTAACAATATAATGAATTCGCATTCGGACTGCTTAAAAAATGAAAAATAACAAGCCCAGAAATCTTTAATATATAAACTTTAAAGAATTGATGCTTATAGAACCTCGTCTGTATTGGCACGTATTAGTTGATAGTTGTTGTAAAAATGTTCATTATTAATTAATGAGAAGTTGGCAAAATAAATATAAAAACTATTTAGTCATTCTGTTGTTGGAGCACAAGAATTCGGTCATTTATTCTTGTAGTTGGAGTACCCTGCACTTCACCAACAATATACATTTTACCATCCATGTAGCTACATACATTCCAACAAAGACAAAGTACCTACAAGTTATTACGAAATTATAGGAAAAACTTACCTTGCGTCACGGGGAAATTATTTATGAAATTTTTAATTCTTGTTGTTTTGACGTCGACTTACAACCGTATGCACTGAACGTAAATTAAAAAAAAAAACGTTTAAAACACGCAGTACACGCACGTGGCTGCCCTTCACGATAGCTCCCACAAACTGCGCTTGTTTGTGGGACACTCGCCGCAGCGCCCGCTTCCCCGCGGGTTCCCCTCCATTGCTCTGCGAAGTACGTTCGATACCCAACTGTATGCTTTTAAAACTGTGCCAAGACCTATGGGTATCGCTTTGCCATTCGGCTACCTGAGGCCTTTGGTGTGAGGTGCATGTCATAAAGTGAGATGGTGATAAATTGTGGCAGCAAGGGACCACTTATAGCGGCCACCGACCACCTTCGTTTGAGTGGTACCAAAGGAGGCCACTAATGGCCGCAGTAGGTGGCTCATATGCGCAGAGTGGCACACTGTCACTGGCAAACACAGTTCAAAGGCTGCAAAAGGTAGACAAGTATCATCTCTGGAGATTGTCAACTTTATATGTGAAAAAAGTGAGTAAGCATTACAGCACCAGGTCCTAACTGGTAAATGGAGTTAATATAACTGTACATATTTGTATCTTTATAAGACATTGGTGCGCTCCCAATTAGAATATGCCATACCGATATGGAACCCTCTGTACAATAAATTATGTTGACCTGATAGAAAGTGTACAACGAAAATACACTTGCGTTCTATGTACTACAGATGTTATATTTGCCTTATGACATTCAATTATATAAGTATTAACTGCTCACTCTTTAGTCTAGGCATGAACTTCTTGAGTGTATAGTACTTCATGGTATTATAAACAATAAATTTGATTGTAATGATTTGACCTACAGATTGTGTTATGTTGTTCCAAGAACAGTTCGTAGGCGGGTAGTGAGCGGTAAGTTGTTGGCTACTGGTAAATGTCGTACAAATGCTGGTATTCGTTCTCTGTGACGATCGACGAATAATTGACACTTATAATACTAATTTTATTGATACTGATATATTCCTCCTTTCTGAAGGCCAATTCAAGCGGACTGCCCGAATCAAACTTGAAGATTTAGATTAACCATTTTTTTCTGTTTATTTTATTTTGCTTATTTTTGATTATTTTTGTCTTGTAAGACAATACTTTATTTGTAAGGTCTGGTATGTTTGAACACCTTTAGTTCAGTAAAATGTGGATGGCGTATTGGACTACATGTTTTGTCCTGCTACTTTAGGGTAATTTTATCTTATAATGTTGTTAGTGTAGTTGTAAGCTGTTCCAAATAAAGTGAAAAATAAAAAGAGTCATAGCTGATGATCATTGGTTCACAACCAGATACATAAATATTTTAACATGCTGACCGTTGCATTCACTACAACTTTGTTTAAATTAATGAACAAACACTCATGGTCATACTACCAATTGCAATGAAAGAGGAATAAAAATATATTGTCTTTTTATATATTTAACTCACTTGGTCTGACAGGGTGTTATAACACCCCTAAAAGTATTACATATAGATATACCCTAATATAATACTTTTAGAGTTTCATTCACAACAACACACCAACGCCTGGTCGGATTAAATGGGTTAAACTTGCATTGCTTGTTACACTACCTGAGAAAGAAATTCTTGTGGTTTCTTCTTGGTACAAAGTCTTCACAGTATGGTTACGAAGTCATGGCTTTGAAATACATAAAAAAAAAAATACTTGTTTGTAATAGATCATTTTGAAATATTTTGGATTAATTAATCACAGAGTTTTGATGTTATTGCCATGATAATAGAACTGAACTGAGCCAAAGACAAAGAGAAAGACTTTTTATTCTGCTTGAAAAAAAAAGAAAGATTATTCAGTTTACTGTACAACAAGGTTGTGTATTGGGTTGCTTTAAAATTAGCTGTGATAACAAATTCAAAAAATTTACTTACTCCATGCTCTAATAGTGCATAAAACAAAAAAAAATGGTAATGTAACTTATGTCTACCACAAATATCAAAAAAGCAAAGAACTCCGTCCAAAACGCAAACGCGGGGTCCTGATTTCCTGAGTTCAAATTTCCAGGTTAGACAGAATGTTTCAGATATTTTAGATACATAGTCTTGGCTTATGATCACCAAACCGCATTTGGCAAGAGTGGATTAAGCCAATACCAATCAATTGTAGCAATGACTTTATTTAAATAATGGAGGTCTTTGCCCAGTAGTGGTACAGTGGGTAGTATAGTGGGACAGTATATAGACTGATTTCTGTATTTTACTTTTATCGACTTAAAAAGGTCCAAGACACAAGCATCACCAGGGTTTCCCAGTAGTTCTCTATACAAAAGTGTCTGTTGACATAATGACATAAATGTGTAACTTGTTTTAGTATTCTTATCTACAATCATCAAAGGCATTGACATGCTTATCAATGTTATTAAAGTTGTTCACTGTATTTACAAAATTAACAGATCAGGTTTAATAAATGTATATTTAACTGGAGTTTAATAAAACAAGTGGCTTTGTCTTAGGAATAATAGTGACAATAATTAACATCATCATCATCAAAAATAATAATAATAATAATTAGAGCACTCATGTAAAGAGCCTGAAAAGTAAGAATTTTTATGTTAAAGGACTGATGATGTGCTGGCTTCTTCACCTTCTAGACAGTTGTCGCACAACACAGTGCTGCAAATGATTGCCAATGCAAATGGAGACAAAAAAATTTACATGGTTGTCTAAGTTATTGTGATAAGGGAAAATAAAAATGATAATTTCAGTGGAAAGTTCATGGTTGTACAATGTATTGTATATATATTTACCTGTATATGTACCTGTCAATAGTGAGGTGTGGTAGATACACAGACGCTTTCGGGCCCAGACACAATAGAATTCAATTGTTCTGTGGTAACCAGGGCGCTCCAGTCATTATAATGATGGTGTAAACAAGAAAATGACATGAAAAAGACATCATTAACCCTTTAGTAATATTATAATAAACTTTAGTTTATTCAAAATCTGCTATAATATTGTAGTTTTTAATACAGATGCCAAACCAAAACTAACATTAAAATAGGTTAAAAAATTAATCATGTGATATGATCTAGAAAAGATTTCAATGTAGTTTTTCCAATTGTAAAACTTTCAACAATGTTAAAGAAAATAGTTATTTCAATTGCACAAAAACATACTTTCAGGGTAGGTAGGTATACATAAAAACAAACATGACAATGTTGAAATGTCACAGAGACAACAGAAGGTCATAGCTGAATGACTAATATGTACACAAAATAAGACTTATCATGAATAGGTAACAGATCTTTTTTGCTATTAGACTCATCCATTCGTTTAGATTCTGCTCATAACCTAGAAAACTATCGAAAACACAGTAATGTGCAAGTACAGTTAGGCCACAAACACTCACCTATTGTGGCGAACTCGTCGGGGGTCCTCCCTCCGGCGAGCAGCCATCGGCACCAATCTATAGTCTCCCACTCGTCTATAGCTTTGCTGGGGTTCAGCAGAACATCCAGCAACGGTCCCAAATGCTGCGGAGAACCGCTGGCGCAATCCGCGTGGATGTAGGCAGCTGCACCACGTTTGCCCTTCTTCATCAACACTTGCGCCGTAGAGTTAGACATTTTTATTCACTTTTTTAACTAGCGCTCGGCATCAACATTTACACTATACACATAAGTTACCGTATATTTTAGTTGATCACGGAAGAAACACCATTTCGAGTTTTACATAAGGCAATGAACTGTAGTCCGTAACGCCTTCACAATGTGACATGGTTAATCGTTACAAACACAACATTAACTGAACTGAAACGATATTTTAACTATTGAATATCCACTAAATTACTGAAACTCAAAAATACAGTGGTAATTTTTATTTTTGTTTCACAAGTTGAAATAATACACGCAGAGAGAAACAATCGGCCATTCAATCGGTGTTTAAGGCAGTTAAAAGGTAAATTCTACCAGTACCGAAGAAAGCGCCATAATACAATATGGTAGAATAGTAGATTTTAGTGCGTGTTTGTGTTGTGGGTTTGTGCAGGCTTGTGTGCTTGTATGCGTACACAAATGAACGGCTTAACCACAGAATAAAACTGTGACTTAACTAAACAAAACGTCAGCCTCAACCTTAGAGCACAACCTTAGAGGCCTCAACGATTCCATTATCTAGCTACGAAAACAATAGTACTTCGTTCAATACTATCCATAATACATACAATTTTAACCACACTCCAAATCATATCGATACAGTAGTCTTGGTCTAAAATGTGGTGATATAATGGTGATACAATAACCACCAGGTGGCCGATAACAATTAAAATTCTATTGTGTCTGGTATTCACGCGCTCAAGCTCATAAACCGTGCAACGTAGCATGTTCCGCGTCATACGATTCACGTCTTCTTGCCGCCTCGTTTTTATGTAAGAGAAGAGAGCGTAGAGCGTTTCTATTGGAGAAGTAGCAGGAAGATGCGCGGCGCGCGAGCGAGAGGCTCACGAACATACTGGACGTAGGTACTCTGTAGAAAATTCTGCATTAACTAATAGTTTATACAACTGTTACTGTTTTATAAAGTTTATAGGCAAACACCATACGAACTTTTATGCATACGAACAATAACATTTTAAACATTATTAGGAAGACTTTTGTGTTTGAGTCTCCCTGTAATCAAGTAAATGATACTAAACGTCAGGATAAAAAAATAAATAATAAAATAATAATAAACGCGAATAGAATCCTAAAAAGTACACATTTTTATATAAAATGTGTTGTGGGTGGGAAGGTATCGATACCGATAGTTAAGTACTAGGGGTGCGTGATCCAGGTCGTCGATCCGATTTTTCGGTTCGTAACGCCACGATTCGATCCGCGGATGGGATCGCATGCCGTCGATCCGATCTTTAGGAAATCGATCCGGGTCGGATGCAAATAAATAAGTCACAATTAATTTTAGATCTTTATTAAGTAAACCCATGTGAACCTTGTAAACAAGTACATTGAAGACTTAAAAGAAAAACAATGTGAAATAGTAATTAAGAGAACTTAAAAAAAGATTTTCTAGGTATTTCTCAAAAGTTTAGACGTTGTAGACTGGCGCCTAACTACTAATAGTTAAGTACAATTTTTATAGGCGCCAGTCTTCAAAGTCTAAACCTTTGAGAAATAGTAATTTTGACAGATGGCGTGACAGAAATCTAAGAGCCACACTGCTTAAAGATGTCCAAACTACTCTCCTCGTTGATCAATATTTGATGGGATCAGATTAACGATCTAGCAATGGTTCTGATAAATACTGTTTCAAAGCGGGATCTAACGTTAATTTAACAGCTATATCAATCTATCCGCAAAGGTTGCCGCCAAAATCAAAATGTAAACAATGATCGAACACGTTCGTAACAAATAAACCTAAGTGTACCCAATCTTTTTTAAACAAACCGTGTTTTAATTCATACGATCCAAGCGATTCGATCTTTCAAGCTTTGTATCGATCCGGCAAAAAATCGTATGACCTCGATCCGATCCGAAAATCGCTAGATCGTATGCCTGCCAATCCGATCTTTAAATCGGATCGGATCGGATCGGCACATCCCTATTAAGTACAGGCGTTAGCATCTCTAGTAAGTTTGTGTTTAGTTATTGTCTCTAGCGCAGTATTTTATTATTTACTAGCGACCCGCCCTCGGCTTCGCACGGTTGCAATGCTGATATTATCAGTGTTGCTCTACTATATGCATGTATTATACATATAAACCTTCCTCTTGAATCACTCTATCTATTAAAAAAACCGCATCAAAATCCGTTGCGTAGTTTTAAAGATCTAAGCACACAAAGGGACATAGGGACAGAGAAAGCGACTTTGTTTTATACTATGTAGTGAAACTATGTTGGACTTCTTGGCGGGAAAGTGAAGAGTCATGTCTGCGGTTTTGTTTTATTTTCTAAAATTAGTGTTATGTTGAATATTACTGTGAAATAATGGTGGATTAGTGATTGGTGTTGGTAAATGAAACAAAACAGTGCAAGTGCAACGTTACTTTTTAAATTATCTCAAGAAGTCCGCTCGAAGACTTAGTAAAGCCCTACATCTTTACTGAGATACTCGAGGGGTTGGGGGTATATCATTTCTCACTTCTCATTTCTATTATCATTTATCATCATCATACAGGATAGAAATATTATTTATTTATGTATTACAGTAAGAAAAATTACTTTGACACTAGCTAAATATGCTAATCGCACAAAGCCATCATCTACAGAAAAAAAACTATGTCGTCTTGTCTATTTATTGGTAAGGTTTTATCTTTTTGGTTTAATTATATTTCTCTATGGGTTTTATTTACCTACTTATAGCAGTGTTAAATGGACTTCTTGGCGGGAAAGTGAAGAGTCATGTCTGCGGTTTTGTTTTATTTTCTAAAATTTGTAGTAAGTCGAATATTAATGTGAAATAATGGTGGATTATTAACCGTTAAGTGTTCGTGAGTGTGCATGAGTGTTGGCAAATGAAACAAAACAGTGCAACGTCACTAATCAAATTCTCTCAAGAAGTCCGCTTGAGGACTTAGTAAAGCCCCACATCTTTACTGAGATACTCGAGGGGTTGGGGGTATATCATTTCTCACTTCTCATTTCCATTATCATTCATCATCATCATTTCCATTATCATTCATCATCATCTTTAGGATTATAATACTAATGAAATTAAGAAACTAATGACATGGCAGCATGGTCTATGACCTTAGCCGGTTCCTCAGAGAACAAACTATTAAAAAAAAAAAAAAAAAGCAGTGTTAAATTCTCTTTGCTTATAGCATGAACAAAGAACTGGGACTTCTTGGCGGGAAAGTGAAGAGTCATGTCTGCGGTTTTGTTTTATTTTCTAAAATTTGTGTTAAGTCGAATATTAATGTGAAATAATGGTGGATTATTAACCGTTAAGTGTTCGTGAGTGTGCATGAGTGTTGGCAAATGAAACAAAACAGTGCAACGTCACTAATCAAATTCTCTCAAGAAGTCCGCTTGAGGACTTAGTAAAGCCCCACATCTTTACTGAGATACTCGAGGGGTTGGGGGTATATCATTTCTCACTTCTCATTTCCATTATCATTCATCATCATCATTTCCATTATCATTCATCATCATCTTTAGGATTATAATACTAATGAAATTAAGAAACTAATGACATGGCAGCATGGTCTATGACCTTAGCCGGTTCCTCAGAGAACAAACTATTAAAAAAAAAAAAAAAAGCAGTGTTAAATTCTCTTTGCTTATAGCATGAACAAAGAACTGGGACTTCTTGGCGGGAAAGTGAAGAGTCATGTCTGCGGTTTTGTTTTATTTTCTAAAATTTGTGTTAAGTCGAATATTAATGTGAAATAATGGTGGATTATTAACCGTTAAGTGTCCGTGAGTGTGCATGAGTGTTGGCAAATGAAACAAAACAGTGCAACGTCACTAATCAAATTCTCTCAAGAAGTCCGCTTGAGGACTTAGTAAAGCCCCACATCTTTACTGAGATACTCGAGGGGTTGGGGGTATATCATTTCTCACTTCTCATTTCCATTATCATTCATCATCATCATTTCCATTATCATTCATCATCATCTTTAGGATTATAATACTAATGAAATTAAGAAACTAATGACATGGCAGCATGGTCTATGACCTTAGCCGGTTCCTCAGAGAACAAACTATTTAAAAAAAAAAAAAATTATAGCATGAACACGCGCGTGCAGCGCAATTGATAGCTTTGAAATAAAAGTGATGATATTTCGGGAAATGATTGTTGTCCAGTGATTCATTAAATAATTATATACTTTTGAGAAAGTTCTGTTATACCCGCGAATCGTTACAAGTAACGATTTTACATTGAGAAATTACAACATGGATGAAAACAAAAAGGTTATGTTTCATGAAATGGAGTTGGACGATCGCATTTTAAAAGTAAGTTCTTAAATAAATGGTTAGGGTTAGGTTAGCAACGGGGGTCCGAGACAGCCGAGTTTTCCATCATTTATATTAATACGAGTATTGGTAACTCTGACCAACATACACACTTATACATTTCTTTAGTAGTTACCTACTCTTTCTTACCCACTTTCAGCTCATGAGCTTAGAATATTTGTGATACTTTGAAAATGTTACTACTTTTAGGCTATTTCGCTGCTAGCATGGCGTGAACCAACATTGATTCAAGAAACGGCTATTCCCCTATTGTTGGAGGGTAAAGACGTTCTCATGAGAGCTCGAACAGGCTCTGGAAAGACTGCTGCCTTCACTATACCAGTGATTCAAAAGATACTGAACATGAAAAACACATCACGACATCAGTGTATTCGAGCCTTGGTATTATCACCAAGTAAAGAACTATGCGGGCAGGTAATAACGCATTTATGTTTTAATCATAATTTAGTTTCATTATTTCATTAAGTTTACTGAATTTTTCTAAAGTTTATTCAAGCATGAAATGTACTAGTATTAAAAGTATATTAAAATTTACAGATCACTTCAGTTATCTGTGATTTAACAATAAAATGTGCAAGAGAGGTTCATTGTGTAGACATATCAGCAAGTGGGGACACACAGACACAAAAGTCTATGTTATTGGAGAAACCTGATATTGTAGTAGCGACACCTTCGAGAGCTTTGGCACATTTGAAAGCAAACAATATGAGATTGAAAGATGACTTGGCTGTGATGGTAGTGGATGAGGCAGATTTAATATTTTCATTTGGTTATGAAGATGAAATCAAAGAATTGTTAAGGTAAATGACAAAAATTTTTGTTTATGCAATTTTGGATGAGTTGGATAATATTAAATTGAATATTTATTTAGGAGTTCTTCTATTTTACAGTTATTTACCAAAAATCTACCAAGCCGCATTAGCATCTGCAACCCTTTCAGATGATGTTCTCAGTCTTAAGAAGATAGTTTTACGCAACCCTGTCACATTAAAGTTAGAGGAACCAGAGCTAGCACCTTCATCACAGCTGCAGCATTACCATCTGTTTGCTGAAGAGGATGACAAAGCTGCTATTCTCTATGCATTGCTTAAGTTGAATTTGGTACGAGGAAAAAGCATTATCTTTGTCAGAACAGTTGATAGATGCTATAAGTAAGTAGTTATAACACATTACCCATTACTGAAATAAACAAAACATTATGAAAAATATACTCCGATTTTAGGTTGGTTTTGGTTCATCCATACATCTATCCATAATCTTTAATAGGCAAAATTCTATTGTTCTATAAAGACAATGTTTCAGAATTTGGTTTTGCTGCTATATTCTAAGTTGTTTACCTAATCGTATCCTCTTAACATGTTGTGTAACATTGTTCCAGGCTCAAATTATACTTGGAACAGTTTAAAATAAGCTCATGTGTTTTGAACTCTGAGCTGCCTGCAGCGGTCAGGTGCCTATCAGTAGACCAGTTCAATAGAGGAAGGTATCAAATCATTATTGCTTCAGACGAGAAAGCATTGGAGAAGCCAGATGGAGGCATACTGCCTCTGGAAGAGAGGAGTAAAAAGAAAAAGGTTTGTATAACACCTTGGGCCTCACTCACATAATAAGCCATAGTTGTAAAAGGCATAGAGTAATAATCAATAGTTTTAATGCAAGCTTTAGAAATACATATTACTTTTTTATTTAATTTATTTTATGTTACATTATAATAACTGTTTATAGGAATTGAAAACGACAACTATTAATGGGAAGAACTAATGGGCTAAAATGATCAAAAACAGGAAATAAGTGGGATTGTAACTATATTATATTACACACACAAAACCAATCACAAACAAGAACGGCCAAAGAACCACTGACCAAAAGCAAAATCTATAAAAATGTCAATATTAAAAAAAAAGTATAAAAATAAGAACATAAAAAGTATTAAAAAGGTTTTTGAAAGAGTCTGCAACATCAATATAGTAGATATGAAATAACAAAACAGTTGTGTGGTGTGACTTATTGTAAATGATTATGCTGATCTACCTTCGTTTTTATTCAAAAATTCGTCCTCATTAATCATGAGTAAAA
The DNA here is from genome assembly GCA_963082485.1 of Eudonia mercurella. Lineage (NCBI taxonomy): Eukaryota > Metazoa > Arthropoda > Insecta > Lepidoptera > Crambidae > Eudonia > Eudonia mercurella. Next base: position 18,062,306 of record OY720033.1, on the reverse strand, counting down.
ATATAAGCCTTAGCCCAATACCATAACGTTGCTATTCCCCCAGCAAACGTCGAAACGCAAGCGCGACAAGGAGTCGGGCGTGTCGCGCGGCATCGACTTCCAGCACGTGGCCAACGTGATCAATTTCGACTTCCCGCTCGACGTCAACTCGTATGTGCACCGCGCGGGCCGCACCGCGCGCGGCACCAACCAGGCAAGCTTCATTTATGCATGGAGTAAAAAGATCCTTAACGAAGCCGAGAGCCATTTATTCGTACAATCTTTACGATGATTTTTCTGTACTAGGCCATATCTGGAAACTGTCTTATTCTGGAGATATTAAATGACAAAGTCACAATTCATGTCAAAAGTTTTTTGCAAAAACAGTAATAATAAGTGATTACTAAACTTTCTTCTGAACAAACAATACTAAACTTTACGATATTTCTTAGACAGTGAAGCTTTTGAATTTCCAAAGCACAATGAATATTAAACGCAGACATTTCCCACCAACCGCACACATGTCTCGTTTCATACACACGTACGCACAGTCTGTTGCGCGCGTTACATTGTGTGTTGCTTTTTTGTTCCAAAAATAAAAGTGGTTTCCCTGCAATTATTTCTGCTCATTTTTACTTAGTTTGATGTACATTATGCATACATTTCGGCTTCGTTAAGGGTTTTTTCTATACAACATCACTACTTTTCTATTGCGATACATTCAACATCGATCCTATTTGAACCCCTTGGAGAATTTAGTAGGGACCGGGGAGACGTTGCATCGTTATCAAGCGGCACCATTACCAAGCGGCACCGTTACGTTGCTCTGTGAGCCAAAGGCTCGTGACATAAAATGAGCTGGTAACGATGATGGACGGATAGGGAAAACGGGTCATATACCACTACGGGCTCTCACTTGATGCCATTCCCTCTAGAAACTGACGGGCTTGAGGAATCCTATCTCGTCGCACCCAAAATGTCCAATGACGTAAAGACCTACGACCAACATCATACTCTCACAGAAAAGAAATGTGTGAGTTGTCTCATAAACCTGAAATAGTAATGGTTATTTAGAAACTTTGGGAAGATAGACTTTTACTGTCTATTGTTTATCCCAATCTCTAGTCTTATTATTAGTACCGAGTGCACAATGTTAGAATAAATGTATGTAGGTTTAATTATATTTTATGATGATAGTGTTCTTATAACTTGCTACTTTTGGTTCTGTAGGGATCGGTGCTGTCATTTGTGTCGATACGGGAGAAGCCTCTAATGGACGCTGTGGAGGAACACCTCTCAAAGGGGTTCAACAACCAACAGGTTTTACAGTAAGTTACCTACCTACAATTTTATTTAATATTATTTGAATTTTTTTTTAATTATTCATTTAATTACTAACATAGTTTATTAAGTGCCCATTGTTACTAATCATAATTGGATCTTTAATAAATGAATTATTATTATTATTATTATCTCCTTTATTTATTTTCTTTCTTAAAACTAGATTTTTACAATATTTTAATATAAAAACAATAAAACATTATAAAAACCTAATCCTAGAGTACCACCAGCAGCGGGGCAGGGCCCAAGCTACCGGTGGTCAGGGCTGCAGAGTGAGGAACCTTCTGACAATACGTGCCGTGTCTAGGAGTACTGCCTTTTGCATCTGACCCTTAACCCAACCTTTCAGCGAGAGCCTCTCTAGGTGTTGATCGAGGCTCTTCGCTATCAGACCGTTTGCCGAAACGACTATCGGTACAATAATGGTAGAATCCACATCTATTATTATTATTATTATTATAAATCATGTTGTACTCATAAATAAGCCTCACCTCACTAGGAAGTACGAGTTCGCGTTAGAAGAGGTGGAAGGCTTCCGGTACCGGTCGCGCGACGCGTGGCGCGCCGTCACGCGCATCGCCGTACGAGAGGCGCGGCTCAAGGAGATCAAGCAGGAGCTGCTCAACTGCAAGAAGCTGCAGGTGAGTCATTGGAGTTGCCTCATCATCATCATCATCATCATCACATCATACCTCATTGTAACTAGTGATGAAACGAAATGTAATCGACGATTATTGATATAGCACCTAGCACGTTCCACTTCTAATGATGACAACCACAAAGCATAACACATTGATGAATGTCTAATCTTCTCTCTGAAGTATTCCTCATACGTACCATACAATTACTCCCTCTTGACACCGAGTTGTAGCAGCTGAATTTTCCAGGGTTACTTCGATGACAACCCTGCAGACCTGGTGGCCCTGAAGAGAGATAAGGCCCTCCACACAGTGAGGTTGCAGCCGCATCTGGCTCATGTCCCGGAGTACCTGCTGCCCGCCGCCCTGAGGAGTGAGGACCCGGTGGAAGCTGACCAGGAGACGCCGCCGCCACCACCCGCCAAGAAGAAAAAGAGCCAGTACGGCAACGCTAAGAGGATGAAGTATCAGGTTGGTTGTGACGTCTTTAATTACCAGTGATCGAAATAGGTAGGTAGACATACTTCGCGACGACTTCACGTCGGGATATAACTTGGCACTGTTAACCACCTGAATTGATACCGGTATTTCTCTAAATTCTGATAATCTCTAATTCTACAATTAAAAATTCAAAAACTTAATTATTCAAAATCATTTAATCAGTTCAGGCTACAAGTAGCTTATATGAATGTCACTATGCTATCGGTTCGTAAGTGTGCACAGGGCGGGAGACCTTGTACTGAAAATAATAATAAATCATAATAAATTAATTTATTCGGATAAGTGCACATCCAATTCAATCCATTATAATATTTTTATTATTTATATAAAATCAAAATTTACAATATAAAATTCATAATTTAAATATTTCTAGTGGCCAGCGGGACATAAAAAAAAACATTTTTTTCTTATCACAACAGGCAAAAAACTCGGCAAGGGCGTTTCTTTTCTTCCTTGCAGCGTTAAAAAATATTTAATCCCAAAGAAGATAAAAGTACGAAATAATTACTGGTACACGAAATGCCGGTAATCAATTCAGTGGTATTGTCAGCTTCATATTATGTCCTTTTATAAAGTTAAGGTAAATCGGTCATTACTGCTCAAAACCAGTGGTAAAGCGGTACCCGTTGCCCGAAGGGCCCGGGTTTTTGATCACCAACCCGCATTGGCAATTGGTAAGCGTGATGATTAAGCCATTACCCATCTATTGTAGTGATGGCATGAGTACAATGATGGAGGTCTTTGCCCAGCAGTGGGGCAGTTATAGGCTATTTACTTTTACTTTACTTTCTCCGAAGGTTTTTTACTAACATTGGTGTTTTTGTTTTAGGCGCGCCAAAAGGACCCTCTCCGCAGTCTCCACGTAAAGGGTAGCACAGCCGTCGCTGACACGTAGCAGTAGACTTGTTAGTATCTCGCGGAACAAAACTTTCATGCAACAAAATACCTTTTGACAAGCATTTTTTACGTGTTGTTAAATGTCATCCCACATTTTTATACCATTATATTGTTAATTGGTCAATAAAAACTTTTATAGTAAACTTGGAAGTGTCTTACAATTTTTTATTGTATAACTTCAAATCAAATATATTATTTTACGTTGTGATTTTCTGTCACACAGCTCGCCTGCCGCGTCTTGGGCTTGCGACGGCTAATGGTTAGTTATCTGTGGTTAGTACCTACCAATGTTGCCGCATTAAAAATATATTTAATAAAATGTTGAAATTTATATATTTTGTTTGTTCTGGTTTATAACTCATTTGAGATGGGAAAATTCAAACTTTCCTGCATACAGGTGTTTGGTATTGTATTACCAATGGTGTATATTCCCGAAACATAGCCATGCAACCAAGTATAATTAACACATGATAATAACATGCAAAATCATATTTACGTAGATATACTTTCCCAAAAAAAAAAAAACTTAAATTTATTTTATTAAAATTTTTTTTGTTCATTCCTGCAATGTTTCGACTTCTGTTTATGTTTCACCATGAGGTTGACCAAGAACAACGTATCAGCTTTACCTAGGGTTGTCCCTTTAAAGTTTTAGGCTGGTTTCACAGTCGCGCCGGAGCCGCCGTCGAACAGCGCGTTTCAACAGCACGCACAGTAACTCTGAAATCAGTCTTAATAAGTAACAAAGAACCTGAATGTCTCGGCTATGTGGTGCTTTTCAGTTATCGTCGCTTATGTTCTAACGCCGCGGAAGTCCAAAATTTGTCATTTTGACTTGCATGTCATTCGATAGAAAATAGAACGACGCACCTCTAGACCAATCAGAAACAGGGATTTTAACCAATGGAAGCGTTTTATTTTGAAAACAAAAACAATTATTATGATCGCGATATATAAAAAGGCACGATATTTTTGCTCTCCTGAAAAGTTGTCATTTTTGACTTCCGTGGTGTTAGAACTTAAGCGACGTTATGTTCATTATTTTCCAGGGTTCTATGAACGGTACCCTATCTGCCATAGGTATTGCCAAACACGCTGTATTGGAATAAAAACTGTGTGCTATTACCATCACGTCTGCAAGATATGTACTACTTGCACTGGGTTATGGCATAGTAGAATGAAACAAGTATGGTATCTTCATACATACGCACCGAGCGCGGCTTGTATGTGAGCGCGGCCGAGCCAACCCGTCCGTACGCATCGTCGCACGCACATACTGACAAAGTTTATTGATGCTAATGATGCGCTAGTCGCGGCTGAGTACGTAATGCCGCGCGCGCCCGCGTGTTTCGTCGCTGCGCCGCCGGCGCCGCTGCCGCTCGCACGTAGATTATAATTTGTTAAACGTAAGTCAAGGTCAACGATGGTTACAAAAAAACGAGATATTGCAGTGTTTATGGATGTCTTAATAGCAGCTTGTCCATCCAGAATTTTCTTTCTTTATTTTACCTACCGAACAAGAACGGTGAGTGAGTACCTCCTGCCTAACCTAATTACGCAATTTTGTGTCAGTTATTTACTACCGAAAGAGTTAAGTTCTGCTCCAGATTTCGTGGATTAGAGAGGTAAATACATGTACCTACGGATTTGTAAGTTTAATTTATTAGATTACACGGTACACCCTACCGCGAAAACAAGGGACTAATTAGGAACAGTCAGACGAAACACTTTGGACTTTGTACCGCTCTTATGTTGTGGGCATAAGTACTAATATCGAACTGCAAGTGTTTACCGTGATGTGCTGTTGACCGTACCTACTTACCTATTGTAAGTTGTTGTGTTTTACAGTTAACAAACTACGTTTAGATAGATCGGGGGTTCTCTGGAATCCATGAATTCATATTTCTAAGTATGTTCTTATTTTATATTTATATACCTACCTCATTCTAATTAATAGCGACAGCCCTACAACTTTAGATGATTATCGCTTGCTCGGGGGCCGAGTCGCCCTACTTGTTTCATTCTACTATGGTTATGGCTTGGTTTAAAATGTTTATGTGAATGCCTGTGCCCATCAGTGGGGTGATTTTAAGCTGATGATGAACATCCACTATTGTCCATGACCTCATGGTCTAAGTTTTCTCAGATTTAGTTCGCTCCCAAAAGATCACTCTTGATAGAAGTGACGATAAGCCTAAAGATGAAAGCACAATTAATTCGGAATCCTTACCCCCATATTCATAAAAACTATTTAATCATTATTTAGTTAAATATTGTTTTGTCAACGTCACACAAACGTCATTTTGAATTTGAGAAAAAGAGTCTGCAGTCTCTTTATTTCGTAGTAATAAGTTAGGGTGGTGGGTGGATGATGTGGTTTGGTGTAGGTATAAATATGATGGAAAACTAACAAATTAATTGCAGAGTGTCAACCCAATAAAAATAGCGTCTATCTAAACGTTGTTATGAAATAATAATGGTTAAGTTAATATAATTTTACGCAAGTTTTGTTGCGAACAAAAAGACAAAGTGTTGAAAAAATTCTACGAGCGGAATTCGAACCACCTGACCCGGCATGTTATGGGGTGCAGGTTCGAATCTCACTCGTGGATTTTTTAACACTTTTTTTTTCTAATTGTTAAGAAGTTTTGCCTCTTTTAAATATGAATGATCGATACACAAATAAATCAGTAATGTATCATTCTCCTTTAACGCCAGTCTCGAAGGACCAAGTTACGTCGGTTACGTTAAGTACGAAGGACATTTTTACAGATAGGTAGGTAGGTAAGTATATAGCCGCGAAACCTGTGAAGTATGCTTATACCGGCACTTGTGATGAAGGTCAAGTGCTTCCCCATTGTGAATTAAAATTAAATCGGCTACGAGCTCGTTAATTAATTTTCTTTAATCAATAAATAAAGAAATAAGGACTGGCAAAACTCGCGAGGGCGTACGCTCGCGTCTTTGTTACGGAAATTTTTGCAAGTTCTTATCGCTCTTGCTTGACCGATTAATTCAAGTGGGTTGTTGATAGTTCGATCCGCCCATATAAGTTAGACATGTTATCAAAGTGAGTTTTTGAGTTTTTGTACTGGGCATGTCTGTACAGAGTAATAGACAACAAAGAAGAGTCTGAGGTTGGAAGAATATTATACGTTTCAGTGTTGGCAACGCGTGATTGATTCTTAACCTTACGTTTTTTATATCTTACGGGTTTTTTTAGCTCCTCCGTGCTTCGGAAGGCACGTTAAGCCGTTGGTCCTGGCTGCACTAGCAGTCGTTAAGAGGGGGTATAAAGGTAAATCACCAATCGTAGATTTGATTTTAACACTAGAAGATAAACCACGATTTACCCGAAAAAAATATCATAGATACTACAGCATACTTGAAAGGGACTGGCTTAAGCGAAAACATAATATATTAAAATTTTATCGATAAAATAAAATCACAAACTTACGTCTACTTTTCAACTAGAATCAATTTATTTTCAATTTGACGCATATTACTGAGCCAATATTTTAACACATAATATCAAATTATATTACCGAGCGACTGTATTAGCGATTTGAAAAAAAAATGTATATTTTACGAGTAAATAAACTAAAACTAATTCGGCGCTTACGACATTCTTATTCCGCGCAGAACGCTCCAGTCTGTCGCACCTGACCCGAGGTAACAGGCATGTTTTGTTTCATCGATTAGTCGCGATCACTCTGTTGAGACGAGAGGACTGTGTTTCTGTGCTCAGGGCGCCGAGAAAATATTTCGTTAAAATAAGATATTATTATCATAATATTGTTATTATTTCTTTTCATTGGTGATGAGTAGTCTCACCTTGAAATATCGACCCTTACGCATTAACTTTAGAGCTCACTATACAATGTATTACAAGCGCTGAAGCAATGACGGCGACGCGGGTACCGGGTATAGTATATGCAAAACAGAACGATGCTTTTGACCACTCGTATTGGTGGCAGTATGTATAGTAATCTTTTTTCACAGTACATACATAATTAAGTTGAATTAGCTATTCTGGAAATATTGTATCATACTTCGTATATTACCGTACAAACTTGTGATTTACAATTATTTTGTATTTCAGAACTGCTGCAGCTCGTAAATGTCGTAATATCTCACAAGCCGATGAATGCTATCCGGTCAAACTCGTACGCAAAAATCTCTCATCAACTCTGTTAGTTCGTTACAGTTGTTTAATTTAAAGCTATTCGTATATTTATTTTTATAAAAACCATAGAATGTAAACATAATATTGATTTTTTTATATGTTAACACATGAAAAGTCTGTCGTTGCTGACTGTACAATCCAGCTCGAAGATCTCGTAGATCTCGAAGAGCTCGCAGATGAAATGCCTCGCGATACCTGAAAAATGAATGTAAAAGCTTATTTCTATAAAAATGAACTTGAATTTGGTCCAGAATTATCTTTTCAAATATTTTATTAAATGTGGGTAGCACAGAAATTGGTCTAAAGTTAGTGGGGTCAGATGTGCTACCTGATTTGTATAATGGAATTACTTTACTGTGCTTCATTAGGTCAGGAAAAACACCACAGTCAATACATTCGTTAAATATGCAAGCTAAAACTGGAGCTATTGTCTCAATAACGGATTTAGTGACGTCAACGGAATTACCCCACAAATCAGCAGTCTTTTTTTTATTAAGAGTGTTAAAAGTTTTAATTATATCTCTAAAATCAATTTTTTGAAAACTAAAATGGTTTTCACTAGGTTTGACCTTTTTCCTTTAGAACCGCTTCAGCTACAGTGGGGGACGAGTCCAAAGTCTTTGTAGTTGAAACTGGAATATCAGTAAAAAACTTCTCAAATGCCGCAGCAACATCAGCATCAGAAGTTAAGATTTGATTTTCGAAGCTCAATTTGTACTCATTGTTACGACTTTTGACATTTCCAGTTTCACTATTTATAATATTCCATGTTATTTTTATTTTGTTATCACTTAGCTTAATCTTTGAACTCAGGAATTTTGCCTTTGCTAATCGACATACTGTTTTAAATAACTTAGAATATTTTTTGACATACAATTTGAAATCTTCACTGGTGTTATAGTTGCGTTCATCATATAGCTCATAAAGTCGCTTTCTACTTTTGTGGATACCAATTGTAGCCCATTCACTAAAAGTAACAGTACACTAACCGAGATCATCTTTGGAATAAAAGTTTTATTAAATTCTAAACAATATTTATGAAAGAAATCATTATAAAATTCATTTGGGTTATCATTATATTCTACATAACATATATTATCATAGAGATTGTTTTGAGGCGTTCCAGACGACCTGCAGTTTTTGGTACAACAGTGATAATCTGTTTCTTCACTTGCTGACACTGATGTGGAAGGCTGACCATTTGGCCACAATGATTAGAGTCTAGTTTATTAATAATGAGTTTAGACAGAGGTACTAGATCAGTGTATATATTATCGATACAAGTGGCCGAAGTGGCAGTTATTCTAGTCGGCTCCAAAAATAAATTATTCAAATTATATGATTGAAATAAATTTTTAATTTTGATAGAACCTGTAGACTATTCTAACAAATTAATATTAAAATCACCGCAAACAACTATCTTTTTACCTACATTGCGGATTTTATATAATGCTTCATCCATTACTTTTTCAAAATAATCATACAATGCTGACGGAGGCCTGTATACACTTAATACAACAAGTCGCTCCAGCTCCACACAAGCTATTTCTATTGTTTGCTCAACCGAGAGGCTCATTATGTCTTTTCTTTCCTTTAATTTTAACTTCTTATCAACTCCAATTAAGGAGCCACCATGAATTGAATTTACTCGACTGAACGAACTACCTACCAAATGATTATTAAAATTGAACATGAACTGATGATCTTTAAGCCAGTGTTCAGTAATACATAGAATATCAACTTTATTATCGTTCATGAACAATGCAATCTCTGGATCTTTGCCCATCATTCCTTGAATGTTCTGGTGAACCATACTGATTGACTGAACATTTTTAATAATTGTAGGTTGAGACGGGCTTTTCTTAGAATTAATTACACATTTATTTAAAATATTACCAAACATTTTGCAAGAGAATTCATCTTTTGTCAATCATTTAATTTAAAATCGTCATTAAAGAAAAGCTTTGTGAAAAAGCTTATTATAAAGTGTCTGATTACATTCAAGACAAAACAGCATGGGTTAAAAATGCTTCAATCACCCCAACAGGTATTTCTAATTTAAAATATTGTTAAGTAATTTTAAACTTGTATAACTTGATAACGGCATATAATTTTGTAAATGTCGTTACTTATATTAAAACTGTGGAGTTTCTTGCGCCCATTCTTCTCCACAACTAAAAAATAGACGTCCTGAATGGGTAGTAGGTAAAAAAAATGTTTGGACGATTCAAAAGTACTTTTCTAAAGTTTATTTGAATAAAAAATATTTGACACTTTGACTTTGACTTTGATTACAGAAAGTCTGTTTATCTTAAGTGTAAACAATATTTTAGTTTTTTTTACCATTAAAAAAACAATAAAATTTTTCATTAAATTTCAATAGTAAGTCCTATAAAGATTGTTACATTTTAAGACAAGTTAGAATGAACAGACCTTAAATACATAATTTAATGCAAAAATGTTTTTAACTTACCTTCTTTCTGTCTGTTCTTTGCAGTACAGGTACAAGCCAGGGAACGAATTCTGAAAAAAAAAATGTAAACCTATGAATCTATGTAAATAAAGCGATATTTTTGTAATAAAATTAGACTTCTTTTTTTTACATTGTCGACACTCTTTGAAGAAGAGATATAACAGTAAGAGCACTTACACACGAGCAGCACTTTGGTATCAATAGAGGTAACTGTAGCGTCGGATGGTAGGCCTTTGACCTTTAACGTGTCGACAGCAACCGCTGACTGTTGCAGTTACTTCTGTCGATAGCAAAGTGCGACTGAAAGGGATAATATAATCTACATGATACAAAAAAAAATCTAAATAATACAAAAATGCTTAAAGATTTCATGGCACCTACGCCTTTATAAAATAAAACAATATTAAATATTTAAAGTAGCAATATATAATAAAAATATATGATATCATTACTTACCTTTGCGTATTATTTACCACCAGCAAAGAGTATTTTAGTGTTCCGAAGTACAGCTAGGTGATCCGACTCGCACTTAGCCGGTTTTTATCTGATTATTTTAGGTATACTGTGCGCGATCGCACTAAACACGAGTACACACGAGGGAGCGACCTGCCAATCTGTTGCGTTGGCCGCCACGCCGTACGCACGGACGAAAGCGGGGCGTGAAAGGGGCGCGGGTGAAATCTGTTTTTTTTCTAGGTTTATACGCCCTCTTAACAACCACCAATCCGCACTGGGCCCGCGTAGTGGTTTATGGCCCGTTCTCCCTATCCATCCATAGAGAAGGCTCGTGCTTCAACAGTGGGGAGATAAATGAGCTGATGATGATGATGATGATCATGATGATGATGATGATGATGATGATGATGATGATGATAAAAAAGAACTCAATCGGAATCGAAATCAATCGGTAGTTGTTGCGCTTCTTTGTTGACCCTTTTTTATGCAGCGGTATGAAAAAGGAGTGTGACCAGTCCTTTGGCCAACACCCCGTCTCCCAAACTCCGCAGCAGATTTTATGTAGGATATTAACACCTGACTCTCCCATCATCGCCTTGAATAAAATACAGTGAAAGAATTAAACGCCTACCCTACCCAGCCAGGAATCGAACCTGGGTCTTCCGCAATCCGGGCGGCTGCACTGACCGCTATGCTACCGGGAAGGCTGACGTAAGCGCTGAATTTTGTCACTGCTTTTTAATTTTTTTGTATGCTTTTATAGCCTTTCCAATACCTTGGCAATTATTGTTGCTAGTGAAATAGGACGATAGTTCCCCCTGTCCTATCCTTAACAATGGGCGCTAGTTATACGACGATGGTTTTCATCAACTCATGTGGTAAGTACAAGTGACTTATGCACATTGAGAAAAACAAGGCCAGTACCCTCGGCAGGTGAACTCCAGCATACCGCAAATGCTCCACACTAATGCCGTCACTTATTTGATAAACCGTGATGCGCAACGGCGATGCCTCTCTCCGACACGCTGACTCAGTGCTGTGAGCGGAGACCGAAGGACCCAGTGGAGAACTGACTGACTGAAAAAATTAAAAGAAAAAAAAACTTTTTAAAAACAAGCTTTTATTAATTGAAAAAAAAGAACTAAAAAGTTCATAATAAAATCAGACCTATTTATTTTTATAAATAAAAACGTGAATTAAATATTTATAAAATACAGTGACAAAATTAAACGCTCACCCGACCCAGCCAGGAATCGAACCAGGGTCTTCCGCAATCCGGGCGGCTGCACTGACCGCTATGCTACCGGGAAGGCTGACGTAAGCGCTGAACTTTGTCACTGCTTTTAATTTTTGAGTGCTTATTGCGGCACAGTGCCATCTATCCAAAGGTTATTGCAACCGATGGCTATGCAGATTCATCTTTGCAGATAAAATACCACAAATTTGATAACACAACGCTATAGTAAATTTTACTTTTTATTTTTAAGTGCTAATTGCTGCACTGAAACTGAATTGAATGAAAAAAACCAAGTCTCTCAAGTCAGTTCTTCAACCGTAAAAAGTTGTTAGATCCATGTAATTCCATAACCAAGTCGGTTAATTTATTCAGTCCCTACTTAAGGGACCTTCTGTCTTAAGTTATTACGTAATTAGCTAACCTTACAACATCTTATAGTGACCGTATCAATATTAAAAATCTTTTATGTTTTAAACAAACAGATTGACTTGGCCATCGCATGAAAACACAATGTATCTCACAAGTAATACATATATTATCTAGTCTGGTTGGTCCTAGTTTGGTTGAAGGTAGTTTCAATTTGTGTCAACCAGCGTTGCCTTTATACCAAATTTTAACTTATGTCATAAAAATTTGTAAACAAACTTCGCTGTATACTTGATACAAATAAATGATGATTATCATTATATTATATTAAATTAGACTGTTTAGTGCGATTGCCAAGTCAATCTATCTATTTAAAGCATAAAAGATTTTTAATATTGATATGGTCACTATAAGATGTTGTTAGGTTAGCTAATTACGTAATAACTTCAGACAGAAGGTCCCTTAAGTACGGACTGAATAAATTAACCGATCGATCTATAGATTTTTCGATAATTTCGGTATTTGGTCTGGTTAGAAATTATGAAGTGTTTCAGGATTTTTGGAAAATGATCCCTACCTAAAGGACAATTTGTACAGGAGGTTTCAAAACGGACCAAAATTTCTTATACAGATGACGTTTATTAGGTTGTTTTGTGTTAGACGCTTCTTACTAATTCTAGCTCGCATAGATGGGAGCTAGATTAGTAAGATACGCTTTTTAATGATAAAAAATGAAAATCTTAATGTTGAAATGACGTGACATGTTTAGTTGTATAACCCTTTTACTTGTACCCTTATGATACCTTTAATAAATTTGGCTTTTATTACCCACGTGAGCAAAGCTAGTTTTTTATAGAAACAGTGTCCAGTATTTACTCATGTGGTCCAGTGGCAGCTATCAAGGTTTGAACAAGTTTTTTTTAACGCAACATATGAAAGGTATGCGGGGGGCAGTCGTTGAAATGCTCTGTGTTGAAAGCACAAGCACAAGCGCTGTGGATTTTTAAATAGTAATTTAATTAACCGCCTCTTTGGTATAGTGGTTAAGACTACCGGTTTAGACCCAGAGGTCCCGGGTTCGATTCCCAGCGGGGGGTATATGTTTGCGTACGGGGGGTATGGGTTTGGGTGGTGGTGGGGCTTGTTTGTCCGCCTGGCTAGCTACCACCATCTTATCTAAATATGTCGCCATAACATCAATGTTTGTAGCATTGTTGTGTTCCGGCAGCTAGAAATAAGATAAAATAAGCCACTGCCTCACTAATTAAGGATCCCGGGTAAAGTGCGCTTCCATCATTGGCCTTATCATCACTTAAAATTAGGTGAGATCAAGACACTGCTTCCCCGTAAAATATATTTAAAAAAAATATATTTAGCAGTGGAGTGGAGAGCTCCGCGCTTTTACCGTCGAGCTTTCTAGTGGTTTTTCGCTGTCTGAAGCACACCGTCGATTTAATAATCTTTAAGGTATTCGTCTATTACGTGATGGATAATCGATCAACCTCATTCAATCTTGGATAACAAAGTTCAGAGCTACAGGATCAACATAAATAGACCGAGACTAGGACCTATACCAATATTCGACCCGAAGTCAGCAGGATTCCCATAGTCGTTCTGTAAACGCGTTACTGAAAATATGCGTGCTAGACTCGAAGAGGACTCAGGCTCAATGATCGCCATTTGGAGAACGTGGTTTTAAAATAATTATGAAATCCGCATTTGTTCTTTTTAAACTTTAATATATATATTTTAAATTAAAGGCGTAGATTTTTTGAAATCTGCTACTGGATACCCGTTATTTTAAATAATTCGCTTATCAATTATTTATCATTATAAAGGACTGCGCAGTACGCAAGTCCAACTACCAAAAATTACACGTACGACGTACCCCTGTAAAGGATAGTCACAGACTGGCGAATCCTGACCGCGGTGCAATGGTCAGGGCCTGCCCGGGGCAACCGCCTTGCTGATCACGGTACACCCTACGCTAGGTTAGTATGCGTTGTGCTACACTTCATACTTATATATGTCACCGTGCAAAAATCTTGCCACCGCGATCCAATAATTCCAAAATCAGTGACATCTATCGACGGACTTCGTTAAAAACTTTTCTCGTAGTAGCTGTTGTCAAAATTTATTTGTCATTGACGCAACTTTTTAATGACTCCGCGGTAATGTTCCTTTTTCGAATGGTTCATATTAAATCTCTTTTATAGTGACAGTCGTAACCTCTGTGGTTTATAGTCTACTTCCTAGCTAAAAATGAAACGACGGGAAACTTTTATGTGTTTTATTTGATGTTTAAATATTTTTAAACAGATTTGGAGTATCGTTTCTTTTTGAGCGGTTCTTTGATGATGATTTTGGAGTCGCTAAAGGCTTTTCTCAAGGCGAGGGCTTGGCGGCGGCTGCTCGCGGTCGAGGTGGACTGCAGGGAAGCCAGGGGCCGGTTGAGGTAGTAGCCGTACGGGCCCATCTCGCGGCGCTGCCAGGGGCTTGTCGTTATCCTAAAAATAAATTAGTACTTTTGTGATCTGTGTGGCAAAGCATTTAAATATCACAGGCTTCAACCACGTTTAGGGAAAATGTTTGTGTGACAATTACTGGCCTAGTAGGTGGCTCTACACGAATTTGTGTAGGAATCAACACCAATGGTAGACGATCAGGGAGCACCACATCTACTAATATGCGCGCTTTAGTGGCATAATCAAGAAGACTCTCGAAGCAGAGGCCATCACGTTTGCGTTACGATCTTGCAAGTTGCAAGATAAGTACTTCGCAATTTTGAGTAGCCGAATTGATGAAGAAATTAAAAAACCTCCAGCCTTACCGTGCTTCAAAAGAAACTGCTTAACCGTTCTCCCCGGTAGTTTTGAGATCGCAGTCATTAAAACAGACGAACTCGCATTAGACCAGCGTAAAGGAATATAATGATCCGATCTCTCCATTTTGTTTGTGTGTTGACTTGACGTTAAGATAATATGATGATACCTTATTGTTATAACTTTTTTATAATAACAATGAAGTGATAGTTCTCTGCACCAGTGTACTAGACAAGCAGCAGAGAGAGAGAGAGAGAAATGGCAGCAGATTGTGAAACTTGCCACCAAAATCCTTGTTGATGACCACAATCACTCTGCCAAGAGTGACAACGACTAGGAAGGAAGAAATGAAGTCGCGCGTGGTGTTTACGTCTTTAATCACTATTCAAATCCGGATGGAAACGTGAACGTGTCACTGTCAATGTATAACCATATCATGAGGGGCGGCGACTCCGGGCGCGGACGCGTTTGGATGTAGATGACCAGCGGCGCCAGCCCGCACATCCACACCACCCATTGCTGCATCACCTTCTTGCTCTCTATCTCCTCTTCTGACGGCGTCGATTGGTTGTCCTGTGGCAAAAAACTATTTGTCAAACGTGCTCCTCTATGACATGGTAAAAGTTCGGGTTCACCAGAGTTCTTTTCGGTATAGCACATGTTGTGAGACTCCATTTTTAAATAATCTACCATAATCTTAGTTTATAATAATAATACTACTTTATACTGGCTTAATGTTAAATTAGCGGTGACAGATTTTCTGTTAAAATCAGTTTCCCTAAAGATTGAAGGCTTTTACCCTCTTCCAAGACAGAGGACAGAGAGAGTAGGTGGTTTTAGGCTAAAGGTAGTTTTGCTGCTATACTTTGGAGTTTGTCGTCATGGTGAATATAGCGAAGATCTACTTTCATGGATGTAGTTAGTATGTGTACCCATATCTTATGAAGTTTACTTACCAACTTAACTGGAGAACTGATAGAGTTTTCTACATCCTTAAAAATCCATTGACTAGCATAGGCAACATAAAAAGACCTTTAAATTTAGGAGCATGTGCGGTTCAATTGAATTGGAAGGTGTACTGGCCTCATTGTAGCAGTACTCGACGAGGATCTTGACAACTCTTACCAGCACCACCCAGAAGTGTAAACTGTATATCACCATCCAAATGAAAAGCAGGTTCTGTAAAACACCAACTCATTAAGTGTCTCTTTATTACTAGTCATCTACAAAGATTATATAGATCCATATAAAATACAAAAATATTTATTTCATAACTACAAACATAAATAGATATAAATGACTTCCTTTCAAAATACACCAGCTAAAGTTAACTGGAATAGAACTCTTCTAGAGCTGAATTCATCTTTCTAAATGACTTGTATTTCAGGCTAAGTGCTTTTGTTACGAAATGAAATTGAAACCAGAGCTTTTCTAGAGTGCGACTGGCTCTTTAGTATATAGAAATTCCTAATTAGCTAGTTTATAAGCCCATTATATAACTCTGTAAGCCTACAAAACTTTTTGTTATAAATAAATCATTGGAAAATGGCAAATGCATGATACAACAGACGAGTAAATCAAGGCTTCAACCCGTACACTATGGTGATAGGTTGTAAAGGCACCTGTAACACCAGCTCCCACAGTGGCACTCGTCGGAATAGGAATCGCCTGAAGAGTGCGGCGATTAGCCGGTGTGCCAGCGCAGCCGCGCCAACCGCCCACAGCGCCGTAGGCACCGTCGACAGCGTCCCATCCCCGCACTTTGCCCATTCCACTGTCTGCACAGAAAATATACTTGGTAAACATTTGATTACAAACTTGCCTAAGTTCCTAGGGTGTCACGTGCTTTCATGGAGTCGCCTGTGGAAGAAGGACAGCGGAGATGCCCCAAAGTCAAGGAACTAGATGTTAGGGTCGATGGAGCTCAAAGAGAGCGTTAATTTGGTTGGTGCTGCAAGGCATTCTGGTGGGCTGTTGGCGGTCTTGAATAAATGGGAGCCACCCTGCCCACACATCAGGCTGACTGGATTCCCGGGGGATTAGTGGGTCGGCCAACACCATACGTGCCAACCCCACATACCCCCGCTGGTCGAGCCTATTGCTCTCCGTGAGGGGACTCGGACGCCAGTGTACCCGGGTAAAAAAGTGGGTGTCCGTGCGTAATTTAACTTTTGTGTGTTACTGAGCCAGTTAACCAGCTCGCCTGATGGAAAGCGGCCGCCGTAGCCATGGACGCCTGCGACACCAAGGGCAAAAGACTAAAGCTTCGGTTTTTATGCTTACCTCCTAAAAACTTCACTGAATCTAGTGCCCTTTAAAGCGACCCAAAGAATAATGCTGTTTGACGGCAGAAATGAGAAGGTAGTGAGCGCTTAAGCAATTTCGGAAACAAATAGCTTCGGTTACTTATCTTTAAAATTGGGAATTGGAAATCCAGGGTGCAGTTCCTCTTAGATTAGTCTACGAGTACCGGATAAAGAACATAATATGCTATGTGTTTTTAGGAGGGTGTGACGACCAGACGCTGATGGTACCATAAGTAGGTAATTTCGCTGGTGCAGTGTTGTTTTGGTGGAACGTGGATTGAAGTGGGAGCTTTGACTGTTTATATTTATAGGTAAATGCGTTTGACCAAAGCTGACAAGTCTTCAAACACACTTCTATTAGTAACAGCTATCTTTCGTGATTGGCAGAAGACGAGATACCTTATAACCTTCAGTTCTTATTAAACTCCATATGTCTTGAAACATCACAATTTTATTTACAAAAATTACAACAGTTAATTTTTACATGGGGCATGCTAAAACAATATAGAAACTTTTAATTTAATAAGTTTTCAGTGATAAATATACCGACTACATAGTGTTTATCATGTCATCGTCGTGTCCGCTTTGACAACCTTTCATTACAGTTTGGCGTTTGAAGTTAATGGCAATGGTATTTTTAGTTTTACCTATTTTTACCCAACTGCAAAGGAAGGGCCTATCTTGTATGAAATATTTTTTATTACCTCATATCTCCAGAACCGCTGAACGGATTTACATAATTGAGGTATCGTTAGATTCATCTTAGCTGCCCAAGTGTTCCTAAATAGGTGACGTTAAAAAAAATTCACAGACTTTGCAGTCCCCGCAAGAATCGGAGCATTGAAAATGAATACAACAATTTACGAAAAAAAAACCATTTTATTTTAAATAACACAATTCCAACTTGAATGCACTTCTCGCCTTCATCCGCATCTTTTAACACCATTACCATGACAATTGGTCAATAATCAAGGAAGCCACTTTTTATATACGGAAATACCCATTTTTCTACAATACCAAATCTAAAGGGACCACCTACAGGTCACAATTATTAACCGATTTTCAAATTTTTTTCGCCATTTTGTAGTTAAACTAATACCTAGGACCCTTTTTTTAATTTTTTCTTAAGTCGGTTTCTTTTTAAAAATATATTTACTATTTAGTATACAAACACCCCCCAAAAAATCCGTTTTTTTTACTATTTTTAAAATTCTAAAAAAAATTTCTAGCCGATGTTCAAAATTCAAACGCTCTCACGTGTCTCGATAAATTTCTCAACTCTTGGTACTATTTCCATCTCGATTCTCTTAAAATCCTCGGAGCTATGACCAAAAATACGTCTCAGGCGATTTGCATCTGATAACCATTTTCAATGGTAAAAACAAACATGGTGGCTATGCGACGCCATTGGAGTTGGTGAAAAACAAATTTTATTTCGAATACTACATTATGGGTATCAAATTAGAGGGCTCAACACAAGGATTTCAAAAAGGTATCTAACTAAAAAAACATAAATAAAATAAATATTTAAAAAAAACAAAAAACCCGCCTGCATAAAAAATAATAAGTAACTAAATAGAAAATCAACTGAAAAGGCCGGAACAAGATAAAAATTCATAATGATAAGTCAAATCATTCTCACTTTGTGCGTGCCTCCGACTGTGTTATGTATGATGTTGCATAAATTGATTTTTTATCTTGTTCCGGCCTTTTCAGTTGGTTTTCTACTTCGATTGTTGATCGAAGGTTTTCTATTTAGTTACTTATAATTTTTTACGCAGGCGGGTTTTTTGATTTTTTTTAAATTTTAATTTTTACCATAATTGCCATAGAAATATTTTACGCAACAGTGCATTGTCAGGTTTTGTTAAGCGAACTTTAAACGAATGTAAGATTTATTACGTGATTACGAGTTGCACGAGATAAAACATTTCGGAACCTGCAGAGGTTCCCTCAGTACCACCTCAACCCATTGGGATCTTTTATGCAACCTCATAAATAAATATATAATATAAGACACAATCACATACATTGCTCCGACTACAAAGACAGACACACTTGTGTTATGAAAATAAGAAACAACGACTTGAGAAAAATACAGAAAAGGTTAGCTTTTCTACCAAAGTAGAAAAGCTAACTTTTTATATATCGCAGATGGCAACACCACATTTACTCATGTGACTCAACTACGGAGGCCATCAACCCCATCCTTTTACACTTGTTTATCGGAGAAGACTGCAATATGCTTGGCAATGTCTTTGAGGGTGAAAACTTCTGGTTCCGGATAATAACCAACAGTCTCAACAGTTTTGTTCGCCAAAGACCATAGAGAAAAATAAAATAAGTTGGGCTAAAGACCCACAGCCAGCCAGTTGTTCGGTTAACTAAAATAAAACGAACCTTTCTAAACAAAATTTTATATCATATTTAATTTATACAGCGTTGTTATGTCAATCGAAGTTTAGTTTGGCCATACTCCGCCAGGGGAAGTCCTCAAGGCTTCGCTGCTTTCGCAGGGTTGACGTTGCAAGTACCAACGACGCAGGTGTCCTGTGCACAACAATTGCATCTTGTTGCCTGAAACCAGAAAAAAGTAATTATTCTCAGGTTATGAAAATTATTTAAAAAAATTGTTTACTTAGATTTTTTATTTTCTTTTTTTACATGTTGTGGTCGTCCTTTATATTTTGTGTGTTTATTTGTAATGGAAAGTGTCCTGCTATGATAGGGCATTTTCCAATATTTTTGACGCTGTAAGGCAGAATAGAGCTTGACACTTGCCGGTTCTTCTCAGTACAAGGTCTCCTGCCCAGTGTAGACTTAGGAACCGATAGCATAGTGACATTCACAAGAGCTATTTGTAGCCTAAACTGAATAAATGATTTTGAATTTATTGCTGCAAATATTAACTAAACTTCTGACACCCGAAGATTGTCACATTTTCATGTTACAACCTTCGAATTGGCAACAGTTTTAAATGAATAACACATATTAACAGGGGTAAAAAAGGCCACCCACGTGGAAGTATCGAGCTCGCTGGTTCATCACGATTACTCGACAGGCCAAGCAAGAATTTATTTTATTTAACCAGCAGTCTGCTGTAAATACAGACGCAAAAGACGCAAACAGACGTAAAAGGGCACGGATCTGGCACTAACCAGACAAAAAGTTAAAGAAAAGAGCTGGCTGACTGTGTTTATTTGACTATGTCAAAATAGCGATAGGCTTAGCTGTAAATATACAAACAGAAGATACAGCCCTAAAACTGTAATATAACAATGTAGAACAATGGCTTAGCAACAAAAAAAGGTATTAGAGCCATCTAGTGAAAAATGGAATCCATCCTGATTATGGACAGTATCCTATCACCAGGAAAATCGTTGAGAAACAAAAAAAACTTATCACAGATTTATGTCGGGGATTATCGCAAACTACTTTGTCCACAGATATATAGACATACCTTTTTAACTGAGACGTTTCGACCAAGTTGTTCCGGTCGTGGTCACGGGCTGACTGCTGCTGTCGCGATGTTGCGCCTCCGTTTTTGCGGACGTGACTTCATCCACCGTCGCATTATTTATACAACTATTACATTTAACTAATTTGTCACAAATTATCGGCAACGTGAAATCCAGTATTGACAAAACGACAACTTCGAAACGAAAAAGGCTTGTACATATCAAGGAAACCGTTTTGTGTATGGAGGTACTTGGATAAATAATGTGACGGTGAATTTAGACTCAGCCGCAAAATCGCGTCAGCACGGACCACGGCAGGAGCAAATCACTCGAAACGTCGCGTCGTGTATTAATTAAAGTATGCCTATATATTCAAAATAATAAAAATACTTTGTAAAGGTATCTAGGTAGGTAATTGTACTGTGGGGTGTGTATTGTATTGTAAGGGTAGTAACTTCACAGTGACGTAATACCGCTGGCTTGCAGCATAAATAACAAAGTACTTGAAAAAATCAACGACTCTTCTGGGGTTTGGGTAACTCAGCGGTCAGAGTTTTGAACCGGTTATCCAAAAGTCGTTTTGGGGGTCAAAGTCATTCGCGTCCGTAGGTTTACCCGTGACCCCTGGGTGGTGCTAAATGAGTGACACTGACTGAGTGGTAGAGCCAGGCTGCGTTGCAGCACGCATTGGGCTCGTCCGGCGTAATACCACCCTCTCACGAATATTCGGCGTGAAATAATAGCACCTGGTGCTATTGTATTTCGTCCGGCGAGTGAGGGTTCCGGAGGACCTTCCCCGACAGCGGGAAGGACGGCGACAGACTCCCTTCTTCAACGGATCCCTTCTGCCGATATTATTTTATACCTTTAACCTTATGACTTAGGAATAAAGTTAAAAGTCTATTGAGGAAATTTGACAGTTTGTGGTAGGTTAATGTGCAGGCGTCTGTACAATTTTATCCTGTAACTTCACAAAGTAGTTTGCGTGAATCCCCTTTATAAATCTAAAAATGTATAATACACTTCTCATCAGAAAAATCGAAACACTTCCCCGTTTTTATGGTTTCTGTCCTAATTTTACACAAAAGAGTTTTCATTCCATGAAAAAAATCACATGATTGTTTAGCTGGCAGTTTGGCCATTACATGACAAGCGAAAATTCTAATCGATGAAGAATCGTATGGAAGCAGTAATAAGAGTTGTTTTATCAATTTCTTTCATACTCCATACAGGGTAAATTTTTTTTTTAAATATAAGAAGAAGGCAGACGAGCAGGCGGGTTACCTGATGGAGAGTAATCACCGCCGCCCATGGACACCCGCAATACCAGAGGAATCGCAGACGCGTTGCCGGCCTTTGACTTGTTGAACAAAATACGAAACCTATGAAAATTTAATTTGAATTTAGAACATTAACATTAGGATTTGAAAACCTTATATTATATACTATTAAACGACATTTGACATATATTCCTAAATATACACATTTTTCTGATAATCCTTACAAAACATAAACTTGCAAGGTGTTTCGATTTTTCTGATGAGAAGTGTAGTAAAAGAACACTAACCGTGATATAGGCTCGGAGTTTCTCAATCGCATCAACTGTCGTTTCGCTCGCCTGACTGACGACTCGCACGCTGAGCTCCCGAGTCGGCACTTCGCAGGGTCGGCCGCAGCCGGATCCGTGACTGTTGGTCCCAGTGATCGCCATCGACGACGAACCCTTCGGCACCGAGCTCTCACTCTAGTTACCAACATCATGGCCTAAAGCTACGATCAGGCAGCTCACAAAAATAAACAGCGTATTAAGTTAGCATAGAATTATGTTTTGAGCTGTTCTTCACGCTTTTTTTTATATTAACGGGTAAGCACAGTGCCTTAATCTCACTTGATGTTAAGTGATGATAAGGCCAATGATGGAAGCACACTTTACCCTGGATCCTCAACTAGTGAGGCACTGGCTATCTTATCTCTAGCTGCCGGAACACAACAATGCTACAAACATTGACGTTATGGCGATATATTTAGATAAAATGGTGATAGCTAGCCAGGCGGACAAACAAGCCCTACCACCAACCAAGCCGAGTACACAAACATGTACCCCCCGCTGGGAATCGAACCCGGGACCTCTTGGTCTAAACCGGTGGTCTTAGCCACTAGACCAGAGAGGTGGTTAACGCTGTTCATTATTAGGTAAAACAGTCTACCCAGATTTAATTAATAAGTATAAGGAAAATAAACGCCTCGGTAGTCGAGTGGCTAAGCGCTCGGCCCAATACCCGAAGATCCAGGTTCAATTCCCAGGTCGGGCAAAGTGTGTTTCGGATTTTCCGATGCATATGTAGCCCGGGATTGTGATCACCAACCCGCATTTGGCAAGCGTGGGGATTACGCCATTACCCATCAATTGTAGTATGAATTGATTTCAGTAATGGAGGCCTTTGTCCAGCAGAGAAAAAGTTATATAATATTTACTTTTTACTTTTTAAAAATAAAAATCCTAGTAAACGACCATGTTGAAGAGATTGAATCAACGCAGGGAACTGTGGGTTTGAAACCGTTGGACCACCATTTTGAACTTAACCACATAGGTGATTTAATCATCGTTGTTTTAAGCTAGGTCGATTTCCACTATTAGTCTTAATAGCTGACTTTAATGTCACAAGTTGAGCAAGCCTACAAGCCCTGTAATTTTACCGCATCTGCTGCTGTTGCTGCTGCTGCTGTTTGGCAGCAGAAATAGGTATATGTTGCTGCTGCTCTTTGGCGGCATTATAGGGCGATCGCCTCCAGTCTTTGGGCAGAATCTAACCACCACGCGATTATCAGAGTAAATAGAACAAAAAATGTAATTGAAAAAATATGTAGTGTTAATTCCGCTAGCTCACTCGTTTATCCTGCTTGGATGCAGCACGCATGCACCGCCCTCCCGCCCGCAAATGTATCCACATGCGGAAGAAACAATGGATGCAAGCGAATCCAAGCAGGATAAACAAGTGAGTTAGCGGAATCAAATATACATATTTTTTCAATAAAATTTTTTTGTACCATGGATTTCCGCAAAATAACGCCTGCCCCCCAACCGCCTAACTCTTTCGCCTTCGATCGCTTTGAATAAATCTAATATAATATCGTATAATATCGAAAGCTATAGCCTATAGCTTTCGATATTCCTTTCGAAATGACAAGATGACGCCTCCTCCTCGCCTCGCCTTCAAAGCGATCGAAAGCGAGAGAGTTAGGCGGTCGGCCCCCTGATTCCATTAATTAGAGTAAATAGTGATCGTTTACGTGTGCGCTTCAGTCCGGGCGTGGTCGGGAAGCCCGTATCCACGCAGCCGTTGATGGACGCAGCCGACGAAACTGTTCACCTTCTGCATAGTTCGGTGCACCCCGCGCGTAGCCCGCTCGTGTAACTCGGTTTGCCTGGCCCAACCAGTGGAAGGCATATTATTACATAGTGCTACCGTTCTCTAAAACTTATCGTCTCGAGCTCCTCTGTGCTTCGGGAGGCACGTAAAGCCGTTGGTCCCGGTTACATAGTACGGTCCATGGTGATGGATTCGATAGCCGGAGGGCGGGTAAAAAAGTATGCGGGGGCGAATGTCTTTAATAGACGGTTATTAGAGCGTGGTGGACTGTATAATGCGGCGTTTATCACGTAATAAATAAATAAAGGGGCGGTAAGAAAGTGAAGCCAAGGGCTAAGAGGATGCGGCCTTCTGATGCTACCGTGTAAAAATGGTGAGCAACACTAACCTGATAGTCTGCAACTGGTTTCTCCTCAGGCGGTTAAAAGTCGCACCCCTCAAGTAGACACGGCAGGATTCGGCAGCGGAGCGATCGCGGTAGGAGACGTGCGGAACCACAGCGGTACTTTGGTACGTGCGTATACCACAGCGGGATTTTTGGTACTGGGGATGAACGCGCCCAGCGCAGGCGCGCGGCGCGCGCGGGCGCGCGTTATGCGACGTAGCTACACTATAGTTTAGTGCTGCCACCCTCTTCACACAAATAAACAACAAAAAGCGCGCAAACACATGGCGTAAGTTTGTGACGCAGCCATGCCCCGTGTCAGACGGTGTACTCACAAACCTGAGGTCTATTGGTGGTCGAAGGAGGTGGCTACTCTTTGCGAAGAGTGCATCGTTGCGCGTAGAGACTACTCAAACCATCTTAGGCGGCGTAGGCGGAATGTGTCGGACGATGCTGTACTTGCACATCGCGTACAAAGAGGCCAAGGACGCCTTAAAGGTCGCTATTACGTTGTGGTAACCTTTTTCCCTGTGGTGATAGGGTTATGGGTTGTGCAGTATGTAGGGTTATGTTCGTGCCCCAGTAGTGGGGACATAAATGAGATGGTGACGATGACGATGAGTGCCACAGTTTATTTTTGTTTTCATTAGTTGGTTGTGCAATTTCAGTCTATGCCGGTGTCAGATCTCCTTTTTATAACTGGAAGTGACGTTAATGCGGAATATATTCGCCCACTTTAATCGGAATCCACAACTACTGGAGAAACTGGCTATCTCAAGCTGTTACTGCGAGTGGTTGGTAGGGGCATAAACAAGCCCTTACCACTACCCTAACAGACTACCGTACCGCTGAGAAACAAACTCTGAATATCTGAAAAAAAATATGTGTCAACATTACTGAAACGATAAAAAACCGACGCGTCCAGTACCAACCACTGCTCCAGGTATGGCATGTTGAACCGCTGGCAGTAGTGCTTGCGCACGTAGTCCGCGTAGCAGAGGGACAGGAACCAGCATACGGTGATGTGGATCTGCGGCTGCTGCTGGCGCAGGAAGCGGGTGAGCGGGCCCAACGGCATCAGATCGTTCTGCCCGCCCAGCAGGCTCGCGGTCGTCATCTCCAGGAGCATGTTGGGGCTCTGCAATGGAGACCTTGTTGATACGTTCATTGGCAGACTGATAAATTGTTTTTTTTACATATGGCGAAGCGTTTTGTCTTCATTTTATCTGATGGTAAGTGATATATGGCAGGAAATGGAACTTTA
Source organism: Eudonia mercurella (assembly GCA_963082485.1). NCBI lineage: Eukaryota > Metazoa > Arthropoda > Insecta > Lepidoptera > Crambidae > Eudonia > Eudonia mercurella. The sequence goes on along the minus strand of OY720033.1, from coordinate 18,036,626 downwards.
AACAGAATCCTCAACTACTGAAGAGTTGAATACCTTATCTTATCTTTTGGAACAAGTCTGAATTGTTGTTTTAGTGGGAGACTTAGGATTGACTTAGATAAGATGGTAGTAGCTAACCAGACAGACTAAAAAGTGCCCTACCATCAACTGAACCTGCTTACTCCCTGCTGTAAATAGAACCAGGGGACCTAAGACAGGCTTTTAACCATAAGACCACAGAAGCGGTTTCAGAAAAAGTAGTTACGATAATAAACTTACGTCTCTAATCAGTGTGTCTAGGTAATACTGGAAGAAGCGCATCGAGCAAACCCACAGATGTATCATCAGCGCGAGCATGCCCAGCACCATGGTAGACTGTAAGGACAGACATAGGAAAATAGCAAATTTATTCATATTTAGCATTTCAATTGTTAAAACTTGGCACATAAACGAAAGTTACTGACATAGAATAAGTATATTAGTAATTAAGTAAATAAGCCTCATCCTCCGTCGAGCTTTTCGAAGCGGGCTTAGGAGGAGGAGAAGAGTCGTTGCCGCTGGTCACAGAAAAAAGACCTGGTCCTGGTCTATGCGTAAAACTTATTATTTGGAGGCCAACATGAAACGCATGGAGCTGGTGCGACGAAAAACGCAAAGATGCTAGACACTGCCATTTTCACTTCAGTTTTCATGTACGTTTTCTACAGCAGAGGGTGTGATCTTGTGCGATGAAAACTTGGACTCCGCACGGTCGCTTTATCATTACAACTCCGCCACCAAGTAACATATACTTACAATGAGGCAGCGTCAAGACGTGGGCATGCATCCCCAGTGATGAAATCAGTTGCCTGCAGCTCGTTGTATAAGAACAGCGCTGCAGCGCTCGCGGAAACCGCTGTCAGACCCCCACACTTCGTCGTTGCATTTTAGCCTTCAAGGCAGCTTTGACATTTACTTACAATGAGGGTGTTCTTCAGCATCGAGACGTGGGCGTGGTCCCCAGCGATGAACACAGTGGCCACCAGCTCGTTGTATAGGAATAGCGCTGCAGCGCTCGCGTACACCGCAGTCAGATACCCTCACCATTAAGATCCGATCCGAACCCATCAGAGAATATAGTGGGGAACGGGGATACAAACCTTCCTTAAAGTTTTTCGCCGCATTAAAAAAGTCCGGTGACGTTGAAAATGACGTCTGAGGCAATCAGCGTACTCTCTCCAAATAAAAATCAAACCCTCACACTTCTTCGTTGCAACCAACCGTCTCAATAGACGTGGGCGTGGTCCCCAGCGATGAACACGGTCGCCGCCAGTTCGTTGTATAGGAATAGCGCTGCAGCGCTCGCGAACACCGCTGTCAGATACCCAGACCATTTCGCTCCGATCCGAACCCCTCAGAGAATCTAGCAGAGAACGGGGACACGCACTAATGCATAATGCCGTTCTCCTTAGAAAATCTCTCACGGTGTTTCGATCACACGGCATTTTCAGAGTCCGGTTGCGCTAAAAATGCCGTCTGAGGCAATCACCAAACTCTCTCCAAATAAAAATCAGCTCAGACCCCACACTTTTTTGTTGCAATTAAGCCAGCCAGACATGTTATGTACTTACAATGAGGGTCTTCTCCAGCATCGAGACGTGGGCGTGATCCCCAGCGATGAACACGGTCGCCTCCAGCTCGTTGTATAGGAACAGCGCTGCAGCGCTCGCGAACACCGCTATCAGACTCCCACACTTCGTCGTTGCAATTAAGACAAACACATAATTGATAGGTACTTACAATGAGGGTCTTCTCCAGCATCGAGACGTGGGCGTGGTCCCCAGCGATGAACACGGTCGCCTCCAGCTCGTTGTACAGGAACAGCGCTGCGGCGCTCGCGAACACCGCTGTCGGGCCCACGCCCCACACTTCGCCGTTGCAACTGAGCCATTTTGCTATCGCTTCAAAATGAGAGTCGCACAAATTCTGAAACGATTTCACGTGAGACATGATACTGTAGTGGAAACATTTGAAAAAAATTTCGAGGTTTTGTGAAAAAACATGTTAGCAAAAAAAAGTTAATGATGACAAGACGTGACCAACTAAATCAATATGACTATGGGCTTTTGTATAACTCTCAGTCACATATTACTATACTTTTTAGCAAAGCAAAGGTACAAAGATGGAAAGTTTGTTTTAAGTTTGTATAGAGTGCACATTATCTATTTTAGCCCGAGGAATGACTTTCAAATACATAGTTCAGGAAGTTTTATATGTATTTCAATTAGTAATTCAGTAATTATTCAAAAACTAGTATTTGTGGACATTTTCTAAATACAACACAGTCGCTTAGATAGCCCCTTCACAGTAGCGTTACTCCAGCATTGTTAGGCGTTCGATAAACGTGTGCGTAGCGCAGATCTCGGAAATGTTATTTTGATTATTGTTATTTTTTATTAATTGTTAAATTTTATTTATTAGAATAATATGGAGTCCTCTTTATTTTTCCATATCATTTTTGGTTCAGTGTTAGATGCTAAAATAATGTGACGACTTGAACCTAGCACATAATCTATTCAGACGTTACGACAACGCGACGCATGCAACGCACTCGCCGCCTTAACCTTTGATATACGCGTGCGCTGGTCAGCGCCGCCAATCAATTAATGATTCTATTGTGTCTGTATTCACGGCAGGCGACGGATTAATGTCTGTACGTTACGACTTCGCAGCACAGTTACAATCGTGACAGCATCAGTCTACTGCGTAACACGAACAGCGTTTACGGGAAGTATGCGTTGCGTTATCGTTGCGTCTGCGCAGCGTATACGTATATCAAACGCCTACGCTAGAGGGGGGAAGAAGCTGAAGGGGCTCTTAGGTGAATGCTAGGTCAGAGTGTCGCCTTGAGGGCATGTTGGAGTATAGCCTCAGGGCACAATGGGAGGCCAAGAAATTCAATAAAAAAATTTTGATCAAAAACATCGACCCCCCATAGCCCCCCCTTTTTAATTTTAATGGGTAGAGGTCATTAATAGGAACAATTCAGGTCATATAAACTTTTCGTAAACTGCATATTTAACGAGTTATTGCTAAATTTTATGAATACTTACGCAACCCGTGTTAAAGTGTACGGTTTTGTCCGCCATGCGTCGTCCGCGGCCGTTGCATGCTATAGCACACTCCTTCGCGACACATTTTCACTCGACGGTTGCATTAAAAAGCCTGTCCCACTCATCAATTTTAAAGATATAACTCCAATTAATATTTTTTGTGATTTTCACATTCTTTGTTTGTTCCTAAGTATATGACAACTTTTGACAGAACGCTGTCAGAAAAACTTCAATTTAGTAAATAGGTCACTTTTTACGTAGTTCTCTTTGTCTACCTGTTTGTACCAGAGACTTTGGAGAGAAGGTTACTAACTATTTTAACCTTTATCTGTACTTATTGTTGTAAAGAGTTCGATCGTTCGGTTTTCGTTGCGATGTAGCAAAATAAGCAACTTAAGCAATGTCGCTGATTGGGTGACAAAAATTATATTGTATTATTATTATTGTATACTGTAGTTGAGATGCCAGTTGTAAATGTGGGATAGTAGTCGTTAGAACCCAATAACCCGCATTGATTGACGCCCGCCGATGTGTTTGGTGGCCTGATTTCCCGATGTGAGACCATGTGAGAAAGCCTGAGCCCAGCAGTGGGACGTTGATAGACTTATTTAGTTCCTTACAGTGAACGACTCTTGCTACTAACATATAATGAAAATGAAAGAAATCAAGGCGAGTTAAAGTTAGATTCTAAGATGAGGTGCAACGAACTACGGCGTAGCATGTTCGCTGCCAGACTACGAAGCTATGTGATGTCTACGAATAGGTTTGCCTTCAAAATTGAAGGTAGAAAGACGATTTTCTTTAAAGTGAAGCCTAGTCTAAAGACTTTTAGGCTACAATTGCCATCTTACAACAGCAACCGGCAGGCTTATTATCGATAAAAGCGCAAGCGCTTACGTCAGCCTTCCCGGTAGCATAGCGGTCAGTGCAGCCGCCCGGATTGCGAAAGACCCAGGTTCGATTCCTAGCTGGGTCGGGTGGGTGTTTAATTTTCTCACTGTAATTTATAAATATTTAATTCAGATTCAGTGCAGCAATTAGCACTTAAAAATAAAAAGTAACATTTACTTTAGTGTTGTGTTATCAAATTTGTGGTATTTCATCTGCATAGCCATCGATTGCAATAACCTTTGGATAGACTAACGGCTCAACGTGCCTTCGGGAATATATAGATGTCATACAGCAACTTATGTGAGAAATAAAACAAGTTGTTTGTAACACAAATATCTAGACAGACCTGCAATGGCTGACACAGGCCCGCTCTGAATATTTGGCGGTTCTATTTGAAGTATATGGACACAGTTCACAACATTTACTAACACGAGACAGACATAGAAACATTAATACACATGTACACATAACAAAAATGAGAGTAACAGAGCTCACAAAATAGTACATCTAAACACAGAAAAAGTTACAGCTTGTGGGTATATGAACTACGATTATTAAACTTTTTTTTTTATAAAAACACTTATGAGAACATTTATGTTTGCTACTTCCATTGATGCCTACTTACTACAATATTACGTCTTAATTGTAAGGTCAATGTACTTAGGTACAGTCACGTAATAATATACAAAGCCTACCTAAACTTGTGACAGTTTTTAACTGTTTAATTTAAATTGCAACTACAAGACATGGCTTCATGCACAGTTTTCGAGGCATAACTATGAGGTATACTCATTAAATTGAATATTAGAACATAAGATAGCCATATTCGTTGCTGTCACTGCTTTTAGCGATTCTAGGGGCGCTTCTGTTGTTGGTTCTACTGTTTGTTGAAACCATCAATCAATGTTCTATTTATGGATTAGATTCTTTCTGACTGCTTAGAAGTTGTTAGTTATTTTTGTGGGTATGTGCAGATGCACACGCTTCCACAGTTCTGCCTCGAGATCAGTGTCGCCTATTATATACTAAACACTTTCATAATGGTCTACAAATTACTTTGTTAACTGCACCTACTGTTGAAATCTGATTAACAAAAAAAATAAATTAAAATTAGTAGTTCAGGCTTAACAACAAGGATTTTAAATTAACATTTAAAATCAATATATTTGTAGAAAATAAAATTATTTAAAACTATTACCGAGATCCGTATATCTATATATTTGATATATCAAATGTTACGACTACATTAGCTACGACTCTAATGGAATGACTATAGAACCACAATATCTACTATCTATGTAATACTGTGATGTTACTACTCGTATATAAGTTATTTATTAAAATTCATTAGCAGATTAATTTCTACATTTAAGTTTACATACTATAAAATTGCGACTACAAAGTACCTATGCGTACAGCATAATACAAAATATATTTCTAAGAAATTGATAAAAAAAAAATATTTGTAACCTCGCGACATTCTAAGAGTCACTTGATTGTATACTTGGCTAGGCATTACTTTGACAATGATAAATCACACATCAAACACTACGTCTACAGTCGTTTCCTTTAAAGTGACTCGTACGCTATATTTCTGTACCAGAGTTAGTAACACTAAAACAATTTTCAATTTAAAAACACAATATAATTGGAAGACAAACCAACTTTGACACGCAGAAATTAACTGGATTATATTCCTTACACACTTACATTACTAAGTTGATTATATATTAGATATAAATGTAAGTATGTTTCTTCTTATTTATTAAAGTATTGCACACGATTAAACGTTGACTACTTGAGATTTCTATATATCTGATCCCATAAACTTCTGATTGTGTATTTTCGTATTACTTACAATAATTACATTTATATGCAACACTTCTGCATTCATTGCCCGAGAATACAGAAGTATTTACAGCATAATGTATTTTTTATTTACTTTATTATATAAAATATAACGCAATATATACGTTAGTAGGTATTCATAAAGGGGTTTGCTCAGTTGATATGAGTCAATATGAATAAACCGTTACTCTTACATATAAAATTAAGAAACAACTATATATTTGTCTTAAACATTTTATAGTCTGCCCAGCAATATTTTTATTTACATGATACAGTTTTGTACATCTAATATAAGATCCCGTAAAATATGTTCGTTGTGTTATATATTTTGCTAGGTAATAAATATATTTTTGTCTCATATATAAGACATATTATTATTGAAATTTATATACACTTTTTGTTTATCATAAATGCATACTTTTCATATATTTATGCTATATTTGTGAAAGTCGAAAAAGTTTCTTATATTATTCTTATATAATCACAACTACTGATACAATATTCAAAAAGGGAAAAAGCTTGTAATGAATAGGTACAGTCGGCGGCAGATCAACCTACCCAAAACTGTCAAATTTCTACAATCAATTTTGAACTTTATTGTTTGGTTATAAGGATCAATATTCATTGGAGAAATTTGACAGATTTGGGTAGGTCTATCTGCCGGTATGTGTACATACATTACCAAAAAGTTTTATTATATAGTCCAGATAAATTGAAACTGTGATTAAGCAAGGACTAGTTATGTTGAAATGTTTTACTTAAAAAAGGTTTGATATCTCTTACTTTTTATATTGATCCTAGATTCTTCTTAGTCTTAAAACTGTTATGTTTAGTAAGTATAGATTATAGAATAGTAACCTTAAATTTATAAAAGACACATTTAAATGTATACTACAAAGTTTTACGGAACGAACGACTAGTCCACACATATTATTGCTACATACTACACGTAACTTTTTAAACCTTAATACATTATTAATGAGAGTATATAATATTGATTATCAATGCGCGTTACATTTTTTTAAAATAAATTTATTTATTTGTAACAAAAACAAGATAAGAAAATTAACGAGAGTGCGATACAAACTGCAGTAGTCATAGACTGGGTAGTCATAGACATGTTTTGTTAAGTTCTACGTTTATGAATTCAGGAGTGTTTACGCATTACATTATCACATACAAACTTTAAAGTTGAATAATTTTTCAAAACAATAAGCCAATAAGTAACATTTTCTACGCTTAAAGAAAATACAGTCAGGCGCTCTACACATAATGATAATGAACAATATTAAAAAATGTTACTCAAGTTAATTTAAAGTCCATTATGGAAAGTTTAAAACCGCCTTAATGTAGTTGAATATTTTTTTTAATAATGTTTAAATCAACTCTCTGAATCTCTGTAGTTTCCTTAAGCAATTTATTAGAATTAAACGTATAAACCTCCTTAACATCCACTAGATATCCGCAAAATAAACGACTATAATCCCGTGAATATATACTTAGGTATAATATTCTACTGTTGAATTGTTCGAAAAAATATCAAATTCAACTAGATACTACATTAACTACACGTTTTGTATACACGTATGATATAAATAAGTTTATTGTATATATATATATATATATATATATATATATATATATATATATATATATTTTGAATAAAGCTTCAATGCTACAAACTTTTCCACGCTTGGCTGAACTTAAGTAAAATATCAAGACTAAACCAGCCACTCGACGGTGGGCGGCTTGGCCTGCAGGGGCGCGGACGCGTGCGCAGGCGCCGGTCACAGGCTGAAGACTGTGGCGTCCGCCGGCGGTATTGTGATCACTTCGGGCCGTTGCACAGTTCGGATCCGCTAATTAACGGAAACACATTCATGTTAAAAAGAAAGTTTACTTCACAATAAGAAGCGGCCTTCACCTCTTTTTATGGTAAGAGACAGTACCTTCGGCCGTTATTAATCGTTTATTTGCACAAAACATGGTATAAAATGATAACATTAAACAATAAAAGGTGCTCACGTTTCGCTAATAAAATAGCATGCAAATCGTTTACAATGTTAATGATATTAATATTAAGATTGCAATAATAAATAAATGTCTAGAATCAAAATTTAATAAATTATATGTCAGTAAGATCCAGCTAGTTGAATTTTTTGTCATTAAGCCATTCAGTTAATCTTTTTTTTAAATAAGAAGCTATTTAGCACTTTCATTTCATTTGGTATCTTGTTATATATTCTGACGCACAACGCAAGGCAATTATTTTTGTTGTTACATGTTTTGGGAACATTTCTTAAGACAAGTTTATGTTTTTCTCTGCGCACTATTACTCTGTGTATCATATATATGTGTAGAAGTACACTTTATTTGGAATCCTAATTTGCTCAGTAAAAGCTGAGTTAATGAGATTTTAATGTTATCTCTAACCGACTACAACAATACTACTGACATTGATTAAAATGGTGGTAGCGAATCACTATTCAAACCGAAAAAAATATCTATTACCTCTGGGTCAAAGATCTTAATATAGAGAATACTACTAGACACAAGGAATTCATGCTCATTAGGATCCAGCTGAAATATTTCATTTGTCAGCTGATAAACCACTATGTTATATGGAGAACTAGCTTTTGCTCGCGGCTTCGCTCTACGGCTACACGACGTGTGATTGTTTGTAATAAAAGCTAAAATTATCAAAGGTACGTTCATGTTAGTTAATCCGTGGATAAAACTTTAAAATTGTCAGATTTCCATACAAACTTACCACTCTTATTTCACCTCTCTAAGGGAGGTTTTTCGAAAAATGCTAAAACACGTCGTTCTTTATTTTTGTTGAAAAATCTATAGATCAATTAAAATATTCATTTTGATAGTTAATACTTTAAAAATAACGATTTTCCAAAAAAAAAAACCTTCTTCCTTTTTTACTCCTTTAAAGGAAAGTAAACAAAATTCCTGAAACATGTTATTTATTATTTCTTTTCAAGAACCAAAACTTTCAACCCCTATTTGACCCCCTTAGGGTGTGATTTTGCTACGACGTAGCTACGGCCCTAAACCAATTTCGGATGTTAGTTCTTTACGATTGCCTTCTAAAACAAGCTACGCCAATTAGCTTCACTTACCTCTATAAAGGTTCCAGGTGTAATGATCAGTTTGTAGACGATGTAGAGCGGGATGCAGGACACGGTGGTGCCGGTCATGATCCAGCCCACGGTGATGGACCAGGGCGGGTAGATGTACTCCCCGCCCAGCATGTCCTCGTGCGCGAGCAGTGAGAACACGAACAGCACCAGCAGGAACACAGGGCTGGTGGAACATACGTTGCATTACATGACTCACGTGATACAAAGCATCAATATTCATTCGACCAAAATATGGAACAGCTGAATTTTATTTTCGAGTTAGGGAGTTGGTCCAATAGTAAGAGTTGTTCGTTTGTATCACGGGAGTCATCTCAGAAGGTTTGGACGGTGATAAAAAAGTCAACCTGTATATTAACAATCTGCAAACACGCAGGCTGGCCGCCTGTATGTAGAAGAAATTAGTAATTAGTATGTAGAAGAAATTAGTTTCCCACTGCTGCATAAAGTCCTTGATCATTGAAATAAAGTCATCGTTACAATTGATGGGTATTTATTGACTTAAGTACCACGCTTGCCAAATGCGGGTTGGTGATCCTGGGCTCTGCATCGAAAGATCTGAAACAATCCCATTTGAAAAATGAACCTGGGACATCCAGATATAGGGCAGAGCGGTTTGCCATTTGGCCATCAAGGCGGCGGGTGAAGAAAATAAAATTACAAAATTAGATAATAATATAGTATTTAGTACCCATGTTGGGCACCAAAACTATGACACAAATGAAAATGCAAGTAATAAACTTAACACACACATACTTCAACAATTAATTTAATTACCGAATTACCGAATTAAAAGACAGATACTTTTGTAAAAAAATAATTATTATGAAAATTTGGTCCTTCGACCCGGATGTTGTTATGGTACCTTATGTAAGACCAGCAGCACCGCCAGAACCAGCCGGGCGAGTGTCCCAGCATGGTCTTGATGTCTTCAGAGAACTTGTCCACGCCGTAAACCCAGCAGACCCCGGCCGCCTCCGCGAACACCACAAACAGGATCGCCAGCCCCGGCCCGTACACGTTCAGGAAGTCCACCAGGTAAACACCACCCTGATTTGGTGATGGTATTATAAGTTTAAGTTACGGATGGTGTAAAACGAGTGTAACATCATCCACTTCTACCTTCGATAAATAAAAACGACGTTTCGTTTTACAAAAGATACATTAGATTTTATAGGCATATTGTTGCGAATAAATAATAATTTGGAAAAGGTAATTAGTAAATTAAAACAACAAATAAAAAAAATACAAAAATACGATTTCAAGTTATTTTGAGCGCGTCGCTTACAGATGGCTTTACTATTTGTAAGCAATTTACTTATATAAATTTCATTCAATTCCATTCGAATTAATAGGCTTTATAGCCCCTTATTGACGTTAAAACTATAAAATCCAAATAATAATAAAGTACAAAAAAGTAGTTTAGACGGGTGCCCTTCGGTTCGCCTAAAATTGTTTGTCCTAATATGGTTTGGCCAAACCGTTTTGGCCTAAACTTAAAACGTACAATTATTGTTTCGCCTAAAAATTGTTTTGCCACCATTATAGTTTGGCCTAAGAATTGAAAGGCCTAATTTTAGAATGTCTAATGTAAAATAGCCTAAACTATATTGGCATAACTTTATATTGGCATAACTTTATTTTGGCATAACGATTATTTCGCAAAATTTATAAAAGCTCTAATTTTAGCATATCTAAAATGAAATGTGCCAATAATGTATTGGAATAAAAGCATAGAATTTTATTGAGAAAATAAATTGACAGAAGCGAATCGCTGCAAACCCGACTCCACGTAGTCTTGTCTGCCCTACGCTAGAGTGCAATATAAAAGCGCGTAGGCGCGGAGGGGCGAGGCGGCCCGCGAGCTAAGGAGCAGGTGGGTTGAGCCCGCCGCTGGGGCTGAGGCTGGCCGGCGAAGCCGGCCATCAAGCCGAAGCCTCGGTGGTGAGCGAAAACCATCTGCGACGAAAAGCTCGCGTGGGACCGCCGGAGCCCCGCAGCGCCGAAGCCGTGACGGAAACTATGCATGCTGCATGCCTGCATGCATGCTGCATGCCTGCTTGCATGCTGCATGCCTGCTTGCATGATGCATGCCTGCTTGCACGCTTACATGCTACATGCCTGCACGCATGCTGCATGCGTGCTTGCATGCTTACATGCTGCATGCCTGCACGCATGCTGCATATCTGCATGCATGCTGCATGTCTGCATGCATGCTGCATGTTATGCTGCATGTCTGCATGCATGTTGCATGTTTTATTTTTAATTTTGTGCGAATTAATATTTAGGAATTGTAAACTTTAGGAATTACGAATTGTTCTGCCAAATGACGCATTTGGTAAATGACAATGTGGCGATAAAAAGTTAGGCGAAGTGAAATTAGGGCAAACACGATTCTGAAGAGTGAAATTAGGCGAAAAAATTTTAGGCTTTTCGTTTGGGTGCCATTGCATATTAGGCGTACAAAAATTAGGCGATCCGATAGAGACCCAGTTTAGACTAAACTATTGAATCTACCACCAGTTAGGATTTTGGGAAAGCCTTCGACCGAGAACAGCTGCCAAGAAACTCAGGAGGCTTATTTACTAATAGATCGAAGACTATTAAAAGCGAACTCAATTGAATTAACTTTCGACGTAATGGAAGTAAAAAACGATGTCGAAAACCGGACTATACTACCATTTTACCGTAAAAAAAATGGTTACCACGCAGTTATTACTTTTTAAAAATATTTAAAACCATTTAGTAGTAATTGGACAACTGGTTAATCTCTCACGTAACAGTGAAAACATAATCTACCGTTGTCATTTAAAGCAAATATCAGACTCTTTTGTCTATAGTCTAGAGTTTGTAGATTTTCTCTATGCTACTCGTATGTATCAGATTAAAACAATGACGTTTAATCTTAGCGAAGCTATAGGTGTGTTGGTATTAAACCACCCGCGTCCAGCACATTTATCACTCGAGTGAGTGAGCTGAAACTGCAAATGAATCGCACTATCGCGGCCGCTCGACGCTCTCTGGTCAGTCATCGCCCTAAGTGCGCGATGAATTATGCAGCAGGCTATAGATAACGAATACGCGTAATATATCGAATGAACGCCCCGTTAAGTAACGGTATCAAGGTGGGAGATGTTGAATAAATACGGAGCTTCTTGGTATGTTTGTGTTCTATATATTACTGGTAGCAGGTGATTTTATACATTTTTTTTATTATAGCAGCTTTCGATGCGATATTGTTCCGAAGTAGTTAACTACAATAAAATATTGTTATTGCAACTCCCGTCGATCGACACCAATACGCTTTTTGTTGAACATTTTTAAAAGTTAAATTTTTGACAGATAATATGTGTTACAAAAATATTTGTAACACATATTATCAGTATTGTAAACGCGAAAATGATAGTTTTAAAAGTCTTTATAATTTAACTTAACTCGTCAATTTAACTTTTTAAGAAAACACAGTTTTCATTTTTGATGGCTCAAGATTAATCCGATTAAATAAGTGACAGTATGTAATTGCAATACGTATACTCACGTAGGTGGTGGTAGGCAGCGCGCAGATGTAGATGAAGAGGCAGAGGAACGCCACGAAGATCTCGCGATGACGGCCCAGCAGCCGCGGGTACTCGTCGCATAGCGCTGTGGTCACTGCCTCCAGACCTGGACATGCCAAGAGTCTAGTACAGCAGACCCTAAACTTTGAGAGCTGCAGAACACCTAACAAATCCTTGTTCTTTTTAAGAACCCCGCATCAAATGACAACAAATTAAAGTTACTACAATTGGAGTAAAAAAATAATGTGTGAAACCCTGCTCACTATTCCACGGAGTCAGTGGTGGATGAGGAAGTTCTAAATCCTTTAGATAAGTATCTAGATAAGTATATGTGCGGGATTGCAGATCACTGGATATGTCAACACCAAGGATCCCAATGCTGCTTGAGACGTTAAGTGGAAAGCTCTGGAACTATGGTGGTACGACAAATGGATCCTTTTTGGCGGTGAACACGCAAACCTGTGTTCTGGAGTGCTTGAACTGAACTAAGTTCGATTCACTCCATCCTGAGACCCGTTCCAAGATATTCTCAACTTTAGTAGAACGCTATTAGATTTAAAGCTGTAAACTAGTTGCTACTTAACAGTACTTACCACCAAATGTGCTGTCCAGGCCCAAGGTAATAAGCATGAGGAAGAAAATGATGGCCCAGAATACAGAGCCGGTCATGGTGGCGATGGCCTCCGGGTACACGATGAACACCAGCCCCGGACCCTCCAGGCCCACTTCCTCAATGCTCTTGTTTTGCACGTGCGCCATGTATCTAAGATATCACATAAAGATTTGGTTTTTGGATAAAGGACTATTCAAAGTAATTATACCTATGCTCTTTTAGTGAGACTATCAATATTACAAAAAACAATTCGTTTACATTCGTATAGATGAAATACTCATAGAAGGCGCTCATTAGGTATTCAATGAGCTGGTGGTAGCAGATGCAGATAATATCACTAAAATGATTAGTTGTAGTATGAGCGATTGATTAGAGTATCCGAAGTATATTCCAAAAGTTTCAAACCTTAACAGTACTTACCCTAATACAGAAAAGATGACGAATCCAGCAAGAAAACTGGTCAAGCAATTGATGGAAGACGTGATGAGGGCATCCCGGTAGCAGTTGTTGTTGAACTTGTTGTAGCTAGAGAGGGCCAGCAGGGTGCCGAACCCGGGACCGAGCGAGAAGAAGATTTGGGAAGCCGCGTCGATCCACACCTGGTAGGATTTGGGGATGTTTTGATAAACCAATTGAAAGATATCACATTGTTTACTGTCGAGAACAACTAAAATGATAAAATGTATATATATAGTTAAAAGTAAACAATGATTATAATCGTAGGACTCTAAGATTATTTCCATGGTAGGTAGTACATAACTATTTTAAGTTCCTTAAAATTGTAGCGTTTCCCATTGCAACTTATTATATCACAGACATAAAACATTTATAGTATGCTACACTGTAAGAAGCTCTTTTCGAACTTTTGTTAACGTAAGACGAAATTACCTTGGAGTTCAAAAGTTTGTGCCACTCTGGAGTGAGGTAGTATCGGATGCCTTCGGTCGCGCCTGGTAAAGTCACTCCCCTCGCGAGGAGAATCAAGAGAACGGCATATGGAGCTAAAGCCGTCACCCAAACCACCTATCGCCAAACAAAAAGAACATCTTGTAATATTGTAGTAAAACAACCTATCATGTTGTAGCACAGAACCCGTATGGATGGCAACCACCCTCATATCATTTTAACATTAAGGATGGTGAGTTTAATGTGAGTTTCGAGTATATTAGAGTTTTTATTGAAAAGCCTCACCTTGTACAGTGGTTTTGAGCAAAGTTCAAGATATTCATGTATACTCTGTTCAGACTTGAAGAGTTTGAGTCATTTCAATGAAAACCTCAGGATTGGCAGTGTTGACTTATGCCAGTGGTGTTCCAAGTGTCAATAGACTGCAGCGACTTAGCATTGAGCGGTTCATATACTTCAAACCTTTCTAAAGCTTTGCTTATTTCCGTAAGCTCTCACCTTGCCAGTGCTGCGGACTCCCTTCCACAGTGAGAAGTAGACAAGCACAAACACACTGACGACGCATATTGCGAGTGAGGGCTTGATGGGGCCCATGTCGTCCAGCCCGTTCGACCGCTGCTGCTCCAACACGTTGCGTCTGTGAGAGAACCACATTATAACACGAATATCCTGGAAACAACAGTAAAATAGGACGTGTTTTATGAAATCTATAAAACAAAACTCTAAAAGTGAAGGTTTTCCTGTTTAATTTAAGTATAAGTATCAAAAACATATGCAGCATTATCTACTAACTCGAAGAACTCCTTGGCTGGCGTGGTAGCGTTGGCATGGATCTGGGGCGAGGTGACCGGAGTGCAGAGCGGCGTGTTCCACTCGTTGTTGCACGAGGTCCAGGGCAGCACGGAGTTGATGGAGGCGAGGGAGGCCACCAAGTAGTACACCGCCCAGCCGATGATTGTGTTGTAGTACATGCCCATGTAGATGTCGATCATGCATATTGCGTAACCGACGCCTAAGGAAATGGATGGTATTTTCAAAAGATGTTAAGTATTAAACGTAAACTTTAGACGCGTAAACTTTAGAAAACAATATCTATAGATGTTAAGTACGAGTATGTTCATCTGCATCAAAAGATTTTAAAAGTGACACAAAATAACCTAATTAGAAATTGTATAGAATTTAATTAGAAAAAGTCCGCCAATTTTTGTAATAAAAAGAATGATTTTTTCTTTATATTCTTTTAAAATTGAAATAGCTATATGAAGAGTTTAAGTAAGGGGAACTTATAACAAACACAATAACAATATAACTTTCATCATCTTCATCATCTCAGCCAAAAGACGTCCACTGCTGGACAAAGGCCTCCCCCAAGGATACATAAGGATACATGAGGGGATTTGCCATAATCGCCACGCTTGGCAGGCGGGTTGGCGATCGCAGTAAGTTGATTGAGAGTTAACCTCAGAGAGATGCTGCTGCCCATCCTCTGGAATAGTCTCTTAGTCGGCTTTTACGACACCCACGGGAAGAGATGGGGTGGTGCAATTCTTTATCCCCGGCACCACACAGGGACTATAACTTTAAATTATAATAAAGCAAAGATAAATCAATGTACTTTATTCGAGATACATTCTTCCTTTTCAGCATTCATGAATGAGACGCATTCATTTCTCATAACAAATCTTCGAGCACTCAAAATTCAATTAATCAAGGCTAGTCTTGCCAATTTGCCGCGTAAACTTGGCGCCAACTTTTGACGTTTGCCGACGCCATATTCGAAATCGAATCAGCGCCATCTGGCGTGTAATCAAATGATATCGCATCGCGCCCTAATTGGTTTATTTACGGCGAGATGACGCGATTTGTGTATCGGTAACAAGTCTACATCAATCAACCAACAAAATATTATTATTGCTATGGAATATACAACTTATGTCTTCACGATTGCATCCGATCATAATATTTTTACAAATACTAAAGATCAGTTAAGAAGTAGACAAGCTATTATAAAATGTTTTTATATAATTATAACGCAAATTTTGTTGCGAAACAAATTACAAAAATACAAATGACGTTATGTTATGGAAGTTAATGACGGTAGTTGTTGACATTGAATGGGCGCCTTTGGCTTTCAAAGTAAAAAGTAAATAGTGTTGAATAATTGCGACGGGCTGGTTAGAATCACGATAGCTCAATTGGAGGAGCACCTGACCCGGTATGTCAGAAGGGTGCAGGTTCAAATCCTGCTCGTGGAAATTTTTTCAACATTTGTGTTTTTGTAATTTGTTTCGCAACAAAATTTGCGTTAAAATTATATAAAAACATTTTATAATAGCTTGCCTACTTCTTAACTGATCTTTAGTATTTGTAAAAATATTATGATCGGATGTTAATGACGGTAGTTGTTGACATTGAATGGGCGCCTTTGGCTTTCAAAGTAAAAAGTAAATAGTGTTGAATAATTGCGGCGGGCTGGTTAGAACCACGATAGCTCAATTGGAGGAGCACCTGACCCGGTATGTCAGAAGGGTGCAGGTTCAAATCCTGCTCGTGGAAACTTTTCAACATTTGTGTTTTTGAATAAAACTTGTCCATATTTATGCTAGTGGGTGTACCTACTCGTCAATACAGCTATAGTAAGTTTTAACTATTTAAGCCGAAATATTTTTATATGATCTTTATTTATTTTGCTTTTGGCACGAACTTCAATGGGGGTATATTTTAACTTAAATATATTATTGTTTGAATTTATCTCCTCCAACGAATATAATATCTTTATCTCTTTCCAAATATTAAGAGCATGTCTTTAAATTTTTATTACAAAATGACCTTATCAATTCATCAATTTGTATACCAACTCGCATGGCGTTCGCAAATAAATTGTCGATATCTCGATATATCTTGATATTCCGCGTAACGGCGAGGCAGTCATTCGGGGGAAGCTTGCGTCTTCCCGCTGATAAGGACCCCCCCCCCCTCCCCCAGTGACAACCAGGAATCATCATAAACATGATGCATGAATCATATTTTATTGATGTTTAAGAGATTTGTAGAATACTTTATATTTTCAGATAGGTTCGAGTATAAGTAATTCCGTGTAGGTAAGTACAATTTTATGTCTTTGACTTTGGTAAAGACCGTACTAACAGGCATTCCCGTAAGAATGTAAATTGTAAACAAATTAATATGACTGTACGGTATGAATAGACTATATTGCATGTAATATTATACGTTAATTGATCGGAAATAGATTAGGCGTCACAAACAAAGTTAATTAATTTTGTTTTAAAAAATGGACTCTCAAGAGCGGCAAAACTTAAATTACGCTCTAATTACAGCGACATTAAGTCACTCGTTCCAGTTATGAAAGCTCAGCTTTTACTAAAAAAATCGTCAACGGCTATACAACGTCGTTTAATTAATTTTAGACAAAATGATTTGAGTATCGATGAGTTTGGTAAAGAATTAACAGAAATGTTTGGGGACCTGACTATTTCTCAATCTGACGAAGACCATGAAAAATATAAAATAATCAAATCATTAAACGAAAAACAAGCAATCAAAACTTTTGCCGACGGGTTGAGAAACCAAAAATTGAGCACATATATTTTGGCTAGAAATTTTATACAAGCAGCTGTCGACGAGAGTACTGTGTTGTCACCTTCTGAAGATTCAGTTATGACTTATAATAACCACTTTAATAATTTTAGAGGTCGTTGGAATAATTATTCTGTGAGGAGAGGCTTATTCCAGCACGATGAGTCTTATATTCCGCAACAGGGGACAAGTCGCCGCTGGAGGAATAGACCGTCCAGCTCTCGCAGAACCCCCAGGACATTCTACAGAGGTCGAGGTCAGTCAAATTTTAATTCTTATAGAAATCTCGATCAACATATTCATACTTTGACAGACGCTGAGCCTAAGCCCACTAGTGAATCTAATGAATTTGTCAGTGAAAATCAGTTTTTTTGGGACTAAAGATGTATAAGAGACTATTTCTGATCATAAGAAACAAAATACGTGTCTGATTAATTTAAGAACACATAACAATTACTTATACATGGCTTATTGATACGGGCGCTTTAATTTCAGCCATTACCCAACTAACATTTTGGTGATAAGAATAAGTGCTACATGAGTGTTAAAGTAGAATTTTAAAAACCTAAGTTGCCATAAAGGCAATAACAATGGGTGATATAGCGTGCTCTAACTTTCTTATAAACCTTATTTGGGCCCACGATTTTATAGCTTAAAGTGATATAAGGGTTAAAGAATAGTGATATTTGAGTGATAATACATAGTTACAATAGTGCTATTGGAGCTGTTATTACCACTTTAAGTGTTTTGTGAGGTATTAATAGGTCACAACCGCAAGCTAAAGTAGTACAAAAGTTGTAAAAACAACTCTGATAACTCTTTTGGTAATACATTAATGATTAAGGTAGCAGTGCATATTACACAAAGCGCTAATTAGTTGTTTAATATCATAATTTTTGTGTTTTGTTACCGCCAACAGCGTCATTTTCATTAAGTGCAGTAAATACGAGTGTTTGGTGAAAACAGCAAATGGAAAGTAAGTCAATAATATGTATTTTGAAATACTGGTGTTGTAGTACTGATGTGAAATCTTACTGCGGTGTTTAGTTTTCTGTAAGAATATATATTAGTTTTCATTCAAATTTTAATGCGCCACTAAAATAAACTATTTTGATGATATTTTCTAGAAAAGTAAATATTGTCTCAGTTATGTTTTGCTTCAAGTATGGAAAATAACAGTTTCTGGTAGCGTCTACAGGTTTTTAAAAGAAAAGTAACAATAGTTTGATTTAATAAGTAAAGCAATAATGTTTGAAACAAGTTTTCTTCCTGTATTTTTTTATAGGTTATCTTTATTTTAATGGCGTCAATTTGCAATCACTTATGGTTCATGTTAACTCTGTTATTTCTTACAATAATGTTTAAAGAATGATAGTTAGCACTTCTTTGCCACTTGTAGTTTTACAATATGGTTTTAAAACAGAACAAACGATAAGTTTAGCTTGCATAAAGGTCCTATGTGGAGCAATAAGCTGAATTTTTTAGGGTTCAGTTATTGTTTGAACACACATTTAAACTACATTACCACTTTCATTATAATCAAGGTCTCAATATATACGTAGTTGGCATCAAAAGTCCATAGATATGTCCAATAGATATATGTAATGAATCGTAAAACAATAAGGATAAAAAAGTTGAAATGCCGTCCATGGACTTTTGACTCCGACAACACACTCATAGTTAACTCTAGTACTAAATTGAATCAAAAAATATCCATAAGTTCTCTGTCGACTGTATCTTCTTTGCTTAAAACTGACATGGTATAAAACAGTTTACTTCTAATTCGGTAATTTGTTTAGGTATATCCCGCAAAAGGAACTACTGTGTCAGGATCCAGTGAAATTATTGCTGAAACACGCACAATACTAGCTGCTTCCCCTATCAGAACAGATAACAATGTTAACGAATTAAAATGGCAAAGAATCAAAGAGCTTCCACTTCAAGAAAACGTGCAAAATTGTCAAAGCTGCAAACTTCAAATGATGAGGAAACTACTGACGAAGATGAAGATACATCTGTTTACGAAACTGAAAAAGAAAATAAAGAAAATCCAATTCATAATCCAATAAATAATACCACGGAAGAAAATTATCAAAATATAGACGTGGAAGAAAAAAAAGACGTCGACAAAGAAGAAGAAACACAGATAAAAAAACGGAAAAAAAATTATAGTTTTGAACAATTCTTTGAAAAATAACAAATCTGACATTCTTACAGAAAAAAACGTAAGGTCCAACAAATGAAAAAGAAACAAGACAATTTAGAGAAAATTATAACAGGTTCAAAAGAAAAAGAAGAGGAGGAAGAAGAATATGAGAAGGAGGAGAAAGAAGAAAAAGATGACGCTGCGATCAAAGAAATGGAAAAAAAACAACACGATGTTGACAAAGTTACAAATGATTCTGTAGAAGAGATCAACTCTGAAGAAAATAAAGAAAATACTGTTGTAAGTAATGCTATAAGGTATTCTGAATAAATGGACATTTTTAAAAATAATAACAAGTTTTATTTTCTTACTGTATGTGAAAGAGGTAAGAAGACAGAAAACCCTTTTTTAAATACTTTTTATTTGACGACTTTACAAGATCTTCTAGAAATGAATTCAGGTTTTTAGGTTTCCTTTTTCCATAATAAATACCAATGATAAATGGATCACTTTTACATTCAAACGTATTAGCCAATATAGGCCAGGATTCATAATTTGAGCTTTTAGCTTTTAGCGTAAAATATCTGTAAATCTGAGGACAGGGCGCTATGGCGCTCATTAGGGGAGGCCTATGTCCAGCAGTGGACTAAGATAGGCCGATGATGATGATGATGATCTGTAAATCTCTTGTTTAAAATTAAAAGCAAATACTTCAAAGCAGTTTGGCTTATATTTATTGTAGAGCCCATGTACGTAAATAATTTTTTAAATTTATATTTTTCATGTATTCATATTCTTGCTCTTGATGTTTGAACACCTTGGTGTTTGAACTTGAACTACTGAAAGGAAACAATATATTAGACTCATCGTCAGTAATATCACTATCCTTTTGTACGGAACCCTGTTATATGTTTGCTGCTTGCGCAGCGTCACACATTGTAAACAACGTAAAATATTATAATTCAGATAATATAACCTATTAAATGTATTTAAGTAATTTTAATTCAGTAACTCAACTTAAAGTGATATTTAAAAGTTATAAAGTTTGCAAGTAATGTTTGCCGCCATATAAAAGTATTTCTAAAAACCACTGAATTACCTAAAGTTGACCGATTAACCCCAGTATATAACCTGCAATGATTTAAAGGTGGATTCCGACTCTTGCAGCATTTAGCTCTATGGGGTCTATAATTAACACTTTTAATACACTAATAGCATTCTTGTTACCTCTTAGAGCGCCATAGAACTTGTTAGGTGGTACAAGGTATTTAACTAACTTTAACTAACTCTGTTTTAGAACATAAAGTGTTCGTAAATAATTGACAAAATCTTTTGGTGTTTTACTCTTCCTTAAGCTATAAGATTAACCCTTAAGGTGTTACAAGGCATTGAAGTAACTCTATTTAACAATATCAAATGTTAGTAAACACCTGACAAAAACTGTTGGTGTTTTACTCTTCCATAAGCTATATTCCATAAGAATAACTCTTAAAGTTTTACAAGGCATTTAACTAACTCTGTTTAATGACATCAGTCGTAAGTAAGCGTTAGCAGACACCTTACAACTTCTTTTAGTGTTATATACTTCTTAAAGCGTTAATAGTTAGTTATATAACGATTTCGACTAACTCCATGCTATCGTCGTAAGTTATAAAATTTTCTTTAATTACTGTTATTCCTCTTGAAGGTTTCATTATTTATCCTTAACACCACAGTAGAGTTCACTGTTATTATCGGAGCTTTTCTAAACCATTTATAGAATTATGAGCATTAAAAATGGTTGCCCTTAGAGCCAAAATGTTTGTTGGGTAAGCATAAACATGTTCTCGAACAGAATCTTCTAATCCATAACGAGAATACCGTTGTCAACAGTATCGGAGGCAAAGTTCGATCTATCGGATATGTTTGTTTATACATACGAATCGGGAGACGAAAAATAAAACATAAGTTCTTTGAATTTAATTCGTTACCATGTAAAGCCAGTGGCATACTTGGACATGACTTCTTAAATAAATATAAATCAATACTTAACTTTAGTAATAATACTTTAACGTTATGGAATAATAACTATAAAACGACTATACCTTGGACTAAATAATACATTACATTTATTAGCTAGAACCGAGACTACACACTTTATTAGTAGCCCCATAAGGGACGAAAGTGTAGTTTGCGCATCAGAACTACTTAAAGGTGTCTTCATGGCTAGTACATTAGTAAAATCTATTAATGGAAAAATACCAGTTCGGATAATAAATACCACCGAATCTGATGTTACTTTGACTGATATTATCCCCATTACTCACAGCATAAATGCCTACGAATGCCGCACTTTTGAAAAACCAACTCAAAATGCAGAACGTGTAAAGAAAGTTTTTGCTTCACTTAACTTATAACATTTAAGAAAAGAAGAACAACAATCAGTCGAGAACATTTGTGCCAAATTTGCCGACATATTTTATTACTAACTTGTATTCGCATACGATCAATTTTTAACCCAAATACGGCTCCAATGTATACCAAACCTTATAGGCTCCCACACTCGCAAAAAGGGTGAAATTAAAAGACAAATAGATGAAATGTTAGAACAAAGAATTATTGAACCGTGCAGTAGTGAATAATAGCGGAAACAAAAAGTGGCGGCTTGTGATAGATTACCGCAAG
The DNA here is from genome assembly GCA_963082485.1 of Eudonia mercurella. Lineage (NCBI taxonomy): Eukaryota > Metazoa > Arthropoda > Insecta > Lepidoptera > Crambidae > Eudonia > Eudonia mercurella. The sequence continues at coordinate 18,014,184 of OY720033.1, read as the reverse complement.
CTTAATAACTCGATACAAGACGATAAATTTCCTTTGCCTGACATAACTGAGATACTGGATTCTCTTTCAGGTTGTACTTATTTCAATAATTTAGATTTATTTCAGGGTTTTTATAACGTAGAATTGGTTCCATCAAGTAGGAAATACTCAGCTTTTCATTCTGGTCAATTTCAAACGCCCCCCAAAACTAATTGCAAACTTTATTTAACGGTATTTTTTTTCTATTCTCGAATTATAGCTTTTGATTCTCTGTAAGAAGGTTGCTAAGTCACCGAAGGGCGTGTGATTGGTCAAATCATGTCTCGGGAACTTTTCGTGAGACCCCCAAAAACGACAAAGCTAATAAATCACGGACAGAATTTTCTGAACTTTGTTTTGAAAGATCTCAGTAAAGTAAAAATAATAATATAAATAGAGCTACAACTAACATACCATCGCCATGAGTTCATCATCATCATCATCATCAGCTCATTTATGTCCCCACTGCTGGGGCACGAGCCTTCCCTATGGATGGATAGGGAGAACGGGCGATGAACCACCACGCGGGCCCAGTGCGGATTGGTGGTTGTAAACGACTGCTAATGCAGCCGGGACCAACGGCTTAACGTGCCTTCCGAAGCACGGAGGAGCTCGAGATGATAAATTTTTGGTCACCCATCCGATGACCGGCCTTTGCGAAAGTTGCTTAACCTCAGCACTCGCAGACCGGGCGCGTTAACCACTGCGCCATCGAGCTCCTTTTATAATGTGTTGATGTCCTTATACATTCTAAGCATCTAGATCTAAGCAGGCACATCTCAGAACAAATATTTTACAAGCAAACATCACAACAATAAACATATTATCTTATAATAGCTGCTAGATTTCAGTTGCGTATTCACAATTATTAAATTCATCGAATATTATCTATTCGATGTTCAATAACGCTAAAACAAATCTCAAATGTACGAATCTAACACCACAGCGCAAGAATCACTAAAACTGGGGTTACTCCGCACATACACACAAAAGGTTTTATGCACGCCTGGACACAGGGTCTTTATAAATATACACGAGGCAATGCTTTTAGCGCAAGACAAATGCTGGCCCGGATGGGGCTTGTTAAAATGTATGAAATGGAAATGATCGCTCTTCAAAATCACTGGTTTGAGCCTCGAATTGACCTCGATGGAGTTTGTCCAATGGCAGAAGTGAGAATGTGATTTCTGTTGTTGTAGTCAGTCAAGTATGTGGTTTTTAAGTATCATTAATGTTAGTAACATTTAATTACTTTTTAATACTGAATTATTAGATATAATCTTCAGTATTGTTACATTTTGTCACATAGTAAACAGATACCCTGAAATTTTAGATCATTTTGTTAGGAAACCCTGAAAATATATTGTTAAGAAACATAAATTCCCTAATAAAATAAAAATTAAATAAATTACAGTCACTGTTTCGTTGAGCAGTTGAAAAAAAGGGAATCTAGAGCGAAGGGGTGACGATTGTTTATTCATTTTATTACTTTATACGCAAAAAAATATGTCTAAAAACTGACTATACTACTACTCAAGGTGTGCGTTATGTTACATAGTGTTTGTACAGAGATTTGATAATAATGCGCGGAATGTTTTTTCTTCGTCTTTTTACATATATCTCCCAGCATTCGCATAGACTTCATAATGCAGCATTCCGGATCGAGAGCGGCGGCAGATCCGAAGCGCAAATATTTGCAGCGATCTTCATTCGACCGCCGTCGACTCCACACCAGCTCTGAATCAGAGCCTCTGATGCCTAAGTCCGCTTGGCTTATGTCATTTTTTTACAACTTTTAGATAGATTCTCGACAGATTCGAATTTAATTTCAATTACAATTATTTATTGCCTCATATTTATTTATTTAATTTAGAACGAACCAACCAACCTACTACTTACCAAACCTACCAAATTAACCAACGAACAATTCACAATCCATTTTATTTTTTTAGATTAGGTTAAAACTAGTGAATCGGTTATAGCACTTTATTTCCCATGTTATCTCCCATCTATCCCATACTAATATGAAGATAATAGTATAGAACTCTTCAGTTAGTTTGTTTGTTTGTTTGTTTGATAGAACGCGCTAATCTCAGGAACGAATAAAAAATATATTTTTGTGTTGAATAGTCCATTCATTGAGGAAGGCTATACAGTATGGACCCTGTCGGGCACAGCAAAAACTTGAGGAGAGGAGGAAGTATGATGCGCTTTTCATATTATTTTTATTAGTTATATTGTAGATTGTTTTTAAAGTACTTTAGTAATACATTTTTATCTTTATCTTACCGTATGGTATTATGAGGTATACAATTTTATATGTATATGTGGTATATGTAGTAAAAGCTAGGAATTAATAACCTGTATGATGGGATCCCAGACAGGTGGTGGAAAGGCAAAATAAACAGAAGGAATCCGCGTAAAAGAAAATGTAGTCGACGCCGTATTAGCTACGTTTTTAAAGCGCGTTTGTCTCATTGTAAATCGTGATGATTTCCCTGACGGCTGTCTAAATTCGCGAATAAAGGATGTTAATGGTCGTCCAATACAGAAATATAGGGATGAGGCAACAGGCAGGCCCGCGGGAGCGCACCACAATCACTTAGCGCCGCGGTCTTCGAGGTATTCCACAACTTTCAAGATATTTTTTTTTCAAATATACGAGTAAGATAATGACACTTTCGTTTAATGATTTTCTTTCTTTTTGAATTTGTGTTTTTTGCAGATTGCCGCAGATATCCTTTAATGCTATATTATGACGTATTTTGTGAATTTGTACTTGTTAAGTTATGGTGTTGCATTGTAAATTGATAATGATAAGATTATCTTAAAATTGTTATTATGCATTAAAAATATTGTATTTTATATTATATTTATATTGTATGAAGAAAGACGACTTGGCTAAGGTCTCAGCCACGAGCACAAGCGTCTTGCGACGCGGCAAGCGGATTGACTGCGCGCAAGGTGAGGGTGACTGCGTTGTTTTCACGCTGCACCAGTTGTCTTTGCGTCTGGACTCCGTCTCCATTTAACATCAGTAGGAAAAGAGTCATTTGCCGAGCTAGGTAAATAAAAAATACTACGGCAGTCATAGTCAACTAGAAATCCGGCAGCCGCGTCGCAAGTCGCCAGTGGTCGTGACCGAGCATTAAGTGAGATCGATCAAGATATTGGCTAGCGTTCAATCAATGGCTAGTTTTGATTAATTACTTTTTATTTAACTATTTGATGGAATTAGATAGATAGATAGATAGATATATACTTTATTGCACACACTCATAGAAACAAATAACAAAAATTTTAATACAAAGGTGGTTTTATCGCTTAAAGCTATCTTCCATGCAACGTCAATCAAACACTCAGGCTCGTGGTAAACTGTTTATTCAATAAATGACAACCATTTACTTCTACCCTCGTAGCACAATATAACAATATCCAACATTCCAAACAACCTTTTAGCCATAGGACCACTGAGCGGAAAATGAGTACAACAATTTCAATTTAACGTATACTAAAATGCTATTAAAATAATATTATGTCGTGTTAATTAACTCCGCAAATTTTTTCTTTGTTTTTGTTTGTTTCATTTTCATAGTGTACTCCTACTTGTGTAGAAGTCCAAGTCAACCCAAAAATATTTACCCTCATATTCATAAAAACTATTTAAGCATAATTTAGTTCATCATTATTTTGTCTCTTTTTCTCAAACTCTAAATGACGTTTGTGTGACGTTGACAAAACAATATTTAACTAAATAATGCTTTTATGAATAAGGGGGTTAATGTTTTAATGAAGTGTTACATGATATCATTTGAATTTTAACGTTTTCTAATGAGTTTATTGTTGCTGTGGTTTACATCCCTATTAAATGCCTTAAACGAGTATAATGATGTTCCTACCTTTGAGCGCGGGGCAGATCCTCTTCCAGAGCGTGAGGCAGCCGCAGCGGTGGTACTGCCCCAGCGCCAGCTCCATGAAGAACAGGGGCAGCCCGCCGAACAGCAGCATCACGCAGTACGGTATCAGGAACGCGCCTGGTGGGAAAAGACGTCACTATCAGCGTTTCGATATCAAAACAATAACATCCTCACAGTGATGCAAAACCGTCGCACCTTTCCTAGGGGAGATCACTGATGAAATCTGCGAAGCCTTTGTGGTATTTTGTCAGTAGGAGTCTGACACAATGGATCTCTGATTCCTGAGTGTATATGATCCATATTGTTTTCTAAAGTTTACGCGAACACTACACATTGAAATGAAACATTTTTTACGGATTTACTCGCGTTTATTTTATACATTAGTTTTAATTAATGTTGTTCCTGACGTTTCGAACCCTTTGCAGGGTCCGTGTTCACTGGGAGACTGAGGTTTTGGTTGTCTCATAATTAGTTAGTAGCTTGTATACCCTCATTTAAATTTAATCACGTGCGTTCCGTTTTACGCAGAAGCTTACAGTACTACGTCAACCTGTGACGACGGACAATAGACGGAAACTCACCGCCGCCATTTTGATAGCAGATGTACGGGAACCGCCAGACGTTGCCGAGGTCGACCGCGAACCCCACGACCGCCAGCAGGAACTCGGCCTTCTTGGCCCAGGTCTCACGCTCCCGCGGCGGCGTCAGTGACACCACCATCGACCTGGCCTTCACTGGTGGCTGTACCAGAAAAACAATATTATACATTATATCCTCTATTAAAGCACATCGGGTTAGCGCTTGGATATCATCTTACCTGCTGGAAGTGACGATAACGACGAAGGTGCAAGATTCACTCGTAATCCTTAGAAACAGACTGAGAAACTAGCTATTAGGACTGAGAACCAAACACAAATCTTACCTAATCGAAGGTAGACGCGCACTTCAACCGGTATTCTCAACTAACGAGTACTGGTTATCTTATGAATACGCTGGTCCGGTGATGAATGGATATAATGAAGTGGTACGAAAAGCGTTGGCTTAAAGTTTCGAGAGACCATTGGTCAAGCTAGTAGACTCATACACCACGATGCGCTATAAAGCTAGAAAAGGGCTCTTGTAAGAAGTAAGATTGAGGCGGCGTCAATTGTATGGCATCCATATGAGAGTAGTTACGCTTTGCGACTTGAGAAGATCCAAAAGGCCTTCTTAAGATTCTTTTACAAGAAACTTTATGGATATTATCCTTTTCTGTACCCCACAATATTTTTACTTGGTGCGCTTGGTTTCAACTCTTTGGAGGCAAGGCGTAACTACCATCTACTAACGACTGCTTGTTAGATATTGCGCGGTGTATCTGACTGCTCGGAATTAGTGGCGCAAGTCACTACTATCGACTATCTGCTCCCGAAGTATACTCTCTACGACCCCGTAGTCACACCCTACTGGCGATGGCGGTGCCCCGGGCGCGCACTGCGGCGCACACTACCTCTCCTCTCATTCGAGCATTAAAATTATTAAATGAGCTCCTGGTATCATCACCATTGCGTTATCTGTTTGCTGACAGATGGAGAGAAGTGTGCAGAGAATGTCTGAGGTATTGTGAGATGATTGATAGTGTAAGAAATGTTAGTTAATACATTATTAATATTATTATTTTCCTCTTTATTT